>RJWM01032873.1:0-21097 GCA_004363535.1 Dasyprocta punctata | reverse complement strand
CAAAAAAAAAAAAAAAAAAAAGAATGAAGAACATTGATACTAAAATCACTACATGAAGGGATTTGCCCAAAAGAAATGTTGTGGCCTTATACTATTGTAGAATACGTTTAATTTAGATGGACACAGATTGTCTATAAAGACCACTTAACTATGTAAATTGTTCTTAAGTAATAGAAGCCAGGAGTGGTGTTGAATACCTATAATCTCAGCCCTCAGGAGGCTGAGGCAGGAGGATCACTATGAGTTCAAGACCAGCCTGGCTACGAAGTGAGTTCAAGGACATCCTGAGATGCATAGTAAAACCCTGTCTCAAAAAGACCAAAAAAAAAAAAGTAATAGAAACCAAGATACAATTAAAAATTCCACTGTGAGTTGGTGCACTAAGCAGTTGTTGCCTTCCAGTGTGAGGACTCCAGGTAGTCACCTTGGGTGGCCAGTTCTCTGATGAAGGCACCTGTTCAACGTCTTTTACCCTTCATTACTTTGCATTGCTGGATTTAATCTTATTGTTTGTGCTCAACTTTTGTGTGCTCTTAAAAAATTAGCTTTATTATAAGCAAATCTATGTCTATACAGAAGACTGGAAATAGAAAAAAATAAATTATTGTCAAATCCTTTGAGAAAAAAAAGGCTGAGACAAGAATCGAGAATGGAAGGCACCACTACTCAATACAAAACTATCCAGTGCTAGTAGTAAGAAAGAAAATGAGGTGTAAGCTATGGAAATAATTGTTAAACCACATTTGGAAATGATTAGAGAAAAACTAACAGGAAGAACAAGAGTTCAGCAAGGCTTCCAGACATAAGGTCAACCTATACAAATTAAAGTGTTTCTCTACATTAGCAGTACCTAGTAAGGAAACGGAGTAACTAGAAATCAATTTAACCAATACAGAAAACTTCTATTATGAAAAAAAGTATGCTAGGCATGGTGACACACACCTATAATCCCAGAACCCTGGGAGACTGAGGCAACAGGATTGAAATTTCACCCCCAGCCTGGCAACTTACTGACTTAGTGAGACTGGGTCTCAAAATAGTAAATAAGGTAGGCAGATAGATACATACATAGATAGATAGATGTGTTTCTCAGTGGGAAGGTCCTGGATTCAATACCCAGTAACCCTTCCTGAAAAAATGAAAACAATTAAACTGGGCATGGTAGTGGAAGCCTGTAATCTCAGCACTTGGAAGCTGAGGCAGGAAGATCACCTGAATCCAGAAGTTAGAGGTCAGCCTAGACAACAGAATGAAATCTCATCTCAAAAGATAAATAAATAAATAAACTCTAATAGAAATAGATGATCACCAGGCATGATGGCACATGCCAGTATTCTGAATACTAGGGAAGCTGAGGCAGAAAGACTGCCAGTCTAGGCTACATAGTAAGTCTATATATATATACATATATATAGACATATCTTTGCTGGGAAGATTTTCATTACCCCAAAATATACAAGGTTAAAACAATAAGCACTATCTCCCATGGTTTTGGAGAGTCAGGATTCAGGGAGTGACTTAGCTCTTAGATGTTTCTGTTTCAAAGTGTCCGATGAGGTTTCTGTCAACATCTCAGCTAAAACTGTAGTTGTCTGAAGGCTTGGGTTAACTTGTAAGAAACCTTGCTTATAGGGTTGTTGGCAGAAGGTCTCGGTATAGGATTCTATACAACCTTCCCTAAGACTGCTCGTGACAGATCAGCTGATGTCCCACAGTGAGCAATCTGTGTGAGACAGGAAGCACAAGTGCCCCTTTTGGCACTTGAAAGTAATGACACACTATGCACTGGATGTGGTAGTGCACTCCAGTAATCCCAGCACCCAGAATATCACTGTGAGTTCAAGGCCAGCATGAACTACATAGTGAGGTCCTGTCTCAACGCAAGAAAAAAAAAAAACATGACACACTATCTCTTCCTCCTCTTGTTCTCCTTTCCCTTCTTCCTTTTCCCTCAACCTCCTCTTTTCTTCTTCTATTGAGGATCAAACACAGGGTCTTGCCCATGCTAGGCAAGTGCTCTACCACTGAGCTACATCCCCAACCCAACACACTATCGCTCCTCAAGGCCTTCATGATTTAAGAAAAGAACTAATATTAGCCTTGAACTGTCTCAGAGCCTTGTCCATACTAGGCCAAGTGCTCTACCACTGAGATGCATCCCCAGCCCTAACTATAAGAGTATGGTAGCCCATGCCTGTAATACTAACACTATGGGAAGCTGAGGCAGGAAGATCTCAGGTTCAAGCCCATCCTGGGCAACTTACTGATTTACTGAGACCCTGTCTCAAAATAAAAACTAAAAAAGGGCTGGGGATACAGCTTAGTGTGAAGATCCTAGGTTCAATCACCAGTACCACCAAATGGGGAGCGGGGCTGGGAATGTAACTCAATGCAAAGGCCCTGGCTTCAACTTCTAGTAGGGCAAAACAAGAAGTGCAAAACTGTAAAATTACTAGAAGAAACTGTAGAACATCTTTTTTTTTTTTTTTTTCTTGTACTAGGGATCGAACTTTGGACCTTGCATTTGCCAGGCAGGCACTTATGCCTGTGGGGCTATATCCCTGGCCTATAGAACGTCTTTGTGACCCGGAAAAAGAGAGGGATTTCTTTAGAAGCACAGAGCAAAGGGGGAAATGATTACATCATTTTTTTGAGGCAGGGTCTCACTGTGTAGTCCAGGCTGTCCTTGAACTCACAGTGATCCTCCTGCCTCAACTTCCCAAGTGTGAACACTCCAAGCTGGAGTGGGGGGTGGGTTTACAATTGCCAACACTTATAAGATTAATAATTAGACTGTGAGGAACCCCTGAAGATCAACGATATCTATGGTAATCGGCCCAATAGGAATATGGATGACTAGCACACTGCACTCCAAAGATTAACAGATGTAATTTGTGTTGGCAGCAGGAGGATGGGGGCAGGACTTTAGGAGTCAAGACGAGCTCATTCTTCACATAAATAATTTAGCTTCTCAGAGTAAAAGAATTAATTCTTCATTGATAGGGCTCTCAGAAATGATAAATGTGACAATGCCATTCTCTGCGAAGGCGGCTCAGATATTGAAGGCTGAACAAGACTACGTTGTTGACAGTGGGCTCACAGTACTTTTACTTTAGATTTCAATGTTTATTATGAAAGTCCACTCTGTGGATCAAAGCCTCAACTGCCCTGAGTGACAGAAAAATTCGTCCGGAGGTTGGACTTTACACCCTCTGGAAACAGGATATATCCCGATTTGCAGAGGGCATCAAAGGTAATCTACTGATGGAAAAATCAGGAGACTGGTTTAGAGGGGCAATCAGATAAGGATGAAAGCTGAAATCAGAGATTAAAAAGGATGACGCGAGGGGAAAATGTCTCATTGACAAGTGGCTAGGTGGGCACAGAGGAGCAAGTAAAGGGCTTAGTGTCAGGTACTGAGAAAATGTAAAGTCTGATGACTAGGACTGTGAAAGGCGATGACTACAAGGACACTAGGGAATAAAACGTCCGGCCCTTGAGGGGTATGAGGTTAGAGAACTAGAAAGTAAGGGAGCGTCACATCAGAAGACGATGACCATGTTGACTGGGACCTACAGCTATAGTGAGAAGGAACTCAGATCGAATGGGGAAAATGACGTCAAGGACAGGGACGGAAAGGGATATGTGAGCTAAAATGATCGCGCGCAGAAGAAACGAAGACAGCTCGGCCGGTGAGCAGATGCTAAAGTTAGGATACACCAATTACAAAGTTAGTCTGTGTTTCCGGAAGCATGCAAAGACGTTTTGCTCCCTCCACGCTGCCGTCGCTTCCTCTCTAGTAGCCCGCCCCTTCTGACCTAAGCCAATGAGCACACACGCCAACAAGCGCTGGGAGACGTTTCGTGACGCCTTTGCTACGTAGGCTTTATCAGGCGCCTTCCCGCGCAGGAGCTTCCCTGTTCTCCTTGTTCCTCAGAGCTTGCAGTGTGTGCTGCCTTATTACTTTCTAATTCCCGGGTAAGCGACATACATCCTGCGGGGCAGCTTCTCATTTCAAGTGCGCCCTGCAGGCCGGAGCGGGAGACATGAGTAGGGGAGTAGCGGCCGCCGACACGTAGGCTTGGGCGTCCTGGGAACGGGGGAGATCTGGTTCTCAAAGGTGAAACTTCGCGGTTGGTGGGAGGCTGGCGCACATTCCCCGAGGGCGAGTAATGCTGGGAGGGACTGGCGGCATCGCCAGTGGCCGTAGCCACACGACGGCGGAGACCCGCTGCTCCCTTTTCCCACGTGACCGCCGCCATTTTGTTCTCGGAGCGCAGAGGGCCCGCAAGGCTGTTCTGCGCCTGCGCGGCGGCACAAAATGACGGGCGTGGTCGCAGGGGACGTTACGGGCATGCGCGGCGACGGCCTTCAAACGGCGAACGCGGTGGGCTAGCACGGCAGATTCCCGCCTTATCAGCCTTCCTCTTGTCAAGTGACTTTTCATTTGTTTCGACTATTTTCCCTCCCCTACCTTAATTTTCTCCCGTCCTTTTCTGAAGCAGGAGTCGAATTCACTACCATGTCTTCTGAAGAAGGGAAGCTCTTCATTGGCGGGCTCAACTTCAATACCGACGAGCAGGCACTGGAAGACCACTTCAGCAGCTTTGGGCCTATTTCTGAGGGTGAGACATAGGCCAGACCCTTGGGCTGAGGCGGGGATGAGACCAACGTTGAGACATTTGCATTTTGTGAAACATTAGGAAAATAGAACAGAGCTGTAAAATTCTCCGTAACAAAGCTGGGCACTGTAGCGCATGCCTGTGATCCCAGCACACAGGGAGACTGAGGCAAGATGATCACAGCTCCAGGCCAGCTTGAGCAAGACCTTGTCTCAAGAACCCAGTGAGAAATGGGGTCAGTGAAATGGAGTCCATTCACTATTACCTTTCTTTTCAGACCCCTTCTTGCCACTGAATCTCTTTAGATGCTGCCTAATCCACATTTCCTGTTTTTCTAGTGGTTGTTGTCAAGGACCGGGAAACTCAGCGATCCCGGGGTTTTGGCTTCATCACCTTTACCAATCCAGAGCATGCCTCAGATGCCATGAGAGCCATGAATGGAGAGGTGAGGTCTCCTACCTGCAGAGGGCCCCTGTCTACATCTGCCACTTTCTCCATTCTTTCTGTTTTTCCTTCTGTGTCTGCTAGGGGCAGCGCGGCCATGAAGCCCCGCAGTGCCCACTCACAGGAGCGTGACTGCCTTCTGTTCTAGGGGGTGGAGGGCAACGGCAGACAGAGCCGGGCTGCCTGGGAGGCGACGACTGGTCCTGCATGAGGCCGAGAAGCCACCTGTGGATGGTTGACCTGCCCTGGGCTTAGGTAGTAGAGTCTGGAGACCTGTGGGCCTGGCCCGGAGAGGACCTCGTGAGTCTTCTGGGATGGACTCTGAAGCCTCAAACCAAGAGAGGTGTCTGTCTAGCCCTAATAGTTGGGCAGCTTAGAGGAGTGGGGAGGAGAACTCGGCCTGAGTTCAGTCAAGATGTAAGTAGTAGCAAGGGGGAACATGGTGGATTCAGGACATTTTGTGGGATTCCGTTGCTCCTGATGAAGCCATTTTGGTGAGAGGAGCTTGTTCTGGAACATGGCACCCAGAATCTGGTGTCCAGCAGGAATTTCTGGGCTCTTACCCGCCTGCCCATGCCCACTCTTCCCGCACCATTGCCTTGACTGACTCCCAATCCATCTTCCTTGTGTCTCCCTCCCACACCTAGTCCCTGGATGGTCGCCAGATCCGTGTGGACCATGCAGGCAAATCTGCTCGGGGCACCAGAGGAGGGGGTGCTTTTGGGACCCATGGACGTGGTCGCAGCTACTCTAGAGGTAAGTACAGAGGTAAAGTTCCTCATAGGGTGAAGGGTAGGGTCATCTGTTAGTGGGCTGTGTCTGGACAACTGTCAGTTAATCATTTCTGTCTGCTTTAGGTGGTGGGGACCAGGGCTATGGGAGTGGCAGGTATGACAGTCGACCTGGAGGATATGGATATGGATATGGGCGATCCAGAGACTATAGTGGCAGGTGGGTAACTTGAGTGTGAAACTTACTTTATATTACACTATAGTAATTGTGTGGTCTTATAAACCGACATGGTGAATGATACTGTATGCTAATTTTATCATGTTGGGTGGTTTTCTCTTGTGTTAATATGAAATGTGGCTTGATTTGTTTGCTCCCTGAATGTGTGTTTCATATATCCTGCTTTGTACATTTAAAGTTTACATTGTGCAACAGGCTAGAAAGTGCATGCATGGTTTTAGTGTTATCCGTAGTCTAGAATGCATTCTTGTCAAGCAGTTGTGTTTTTTTTTCCCCAGAAGCCAGGGTGGTTATGACCGCTACTCAGGAGGGAATTACAGAGACAATTATGACAACTGAGAGGCTTATAGACATGACGTAAGTGATGCCTGAGTATTGGTACTGCAAACCTCTGCCCATTGGACCCTGTTGTATTCCTTTCGCCTTACCTTCAGACTAGATTGCTCAGCATTCTGCCACCTTCACATACCTTACCAGCCCACCCACCAAACTATTCCCAGGCTACCCTTGCTCTTAGGTGCATGTTAGGGTTAATCTGCTGGAGGGTGGGGTCTGAAAACCCATCTCCTATGATCCCCTCCTCTTTGCAGATGAAGAAGAGGTACTTGGATTAGCCAGCCCTCAGCATCTTCTTCGTCCACTCTGGGAGGTGAAAATGTTGTCAGCCTGTTTCATCCTGACATCACAATTTACCCCTTTTTACTATTCTCAGATACACAAGGAATAGCACTTCTCATCCAGGATCATCCTTTCAAATTGCTGTATACAGATTTTTGGAGCTGCGCTGAAACTTGTTTAGTATATTACTTATTTGTGAAATGAGTTCCCAAGGCATCTTGTTAAAGACCTTTTAGAAAGCTCCATGTGTTTTTTAATTTTTCCCCATTTAGATACAAATTTCTGGGACATTTGTAGAGTATGGGGATTTTTCCTTTACAAAGTTTTTAGTTTGGACTCTCAGGATTATTGATTCTGGCAAAAAAAAAAATTGCCAGACTGATTTTTTTTTTTAAACATGTAACTGGGGTTACTTTTAAAAACCTGTACACGATTCTTATCATGACTAGAAAGTGATTTTTGAATGTACTTGTAAGCAGTCTGTATCAAGAATATGATTTGGGGATTTAGCTCAGTGGTGTAAGCGCCTGCCTGGCAAGCGCAAGGTTGTGAGTTCGATCCCCGGTACAAAAAAATATATATGTGATTGCCTAGAACTGTTTTTTAATTGAAGATCCACCATCATGATTATAAGAGCTTCTTAAAAATGTTTGTTAATGTCATTTTCTTTTAAATACTGGAAGAAAAAATATTCTTTCGTGTCTGATGTGTTTAGGGTGTCCTTCAGAGCTGATTAAAAAGATGAAATCTGAGCACAAATTGATAGTGATAATGCTTTTTTCCTTATCACAGTTAATAAATTTTTAAAGAGGCAGGTCAAGGGGAAGGAAGACTTGGAGAATATTTAGTGGGGAGGTGGGGCCGGGATTTTGAGAAGGGTAGAGTACTCATGTTTGGGATTGGTTTGGGTGTATGTTGAGGCCTGAAGTATAATGGGTACAGGTAAAATTACCTTATGGCTGGAATTGGGTTTCCCAATGTGGTTTTTCAGTCCCATTATCTAATCAGGGTTTGCTTGAGTTTGACTCTTACTTTCTTTGTTAATTGAGCATCCTCATAACATTGTTCTGAGAAAGCTGGACATAGTGGCACATACCTGCATTCCCAGCACTTGGAAGGCTGAGGCAAGAGGATCACCATGAGTTCCTAGGCCAGCCTGGGTTACATAGACCTTGTATCAACTCCACCACCACTGAGAAAATTGGTTTCTTGGGAATGGAAGCACCTAATCTCAAGATATGGGCTCTAGGCCCTGTCATGAACAGTAACACCAATTTCCTTCCCTGAAGTTATGGGAGTTGGGTGTTAATTGCATGTCTGTGAGACATGACAAACCTGATTTGAAAAGTGGATTCTAAGAGCTCAGACTCCAGCATGTGGGAGGCTAAGGCAGGAGAATCACCATAAGTTCCAGGCCAGACCACACTGTGTAGTTAGATCCTGTCTCCAAAAATACATACCTCAAGACTGGATTCTGGTACAGGCTTTGGTACTTCCCAGCTGGTTGACCTTTGATGAGTCATTTGACCTCTGGGCAGTTTGTGTTTGCACAAAGGTTGGGTGAATTGAATATGGACATGAAGCCACTGAGGACAGTTGGCAGAGCTCACAGCCATCTGGTCACATTCCCTGGTGGGTCTTGGGTGGTAAGATGATGACCCTTTATAGTCTCTTTTTTTTTATGTTTTAACTGCTCTTGTTTTCCCACTTTGATTCTGTTACCGTGGTTCTAGTGGCTAGCTGTATTAAGATGCTATGGATGTTGTTTCTCCTTTAGTTCCTAAAAGTCTGTTAGGTGTATAGTCAAATACCAGGTAGCAAGTTCTAGGCTTCAGAGCATTTTGGCTAGCTAGCCCCACCGGTGGGTACTAGGTCTGAGAAGAGGCATGTGCTGGGCCTCGGGAAGCTAAGGCCTTGGGAGCTGACGGAGGACCCTGTTACTGCTTTGTAGGCGGTGGGGTATCCTGTCGTAGTCTCAGGATGAAAGTTCCTCTTGCCCTCATTGTCACCTGCGTTGGCATCCCATAACCAACGCTGTGACAGAAAATCCCTTAGGTGAAGTCAGTAAAGACCCAGATAGCCTCATACGCCCATGAAACGGCCTGAACAGCCTGCAACTGGCTTGGCTTTCTGGATGTTAGATAAATTGCAATGCAAGCATGGGAGGCCCAATCTAGTACGTTACCACCAAGCTGAATCCTACTGCCAAACATTGTAGGTGTTCCCCCTTTCCCTTTCGCCTTTAGAGCGCCAGAATAAACTACAGGTGAGTTTTCAAATCCCAAGCACCACCTTATAGAAATCACTTTTCAGATCCTTATACTACTTCCTAGCTTAATTTCTGCTGTTTAATAAAATGGAAGTAGTACCCATTCCAGAGGAGTTGGTATCAGTTGCATGACATTCACAACAGGCCAGGTCTGGGATATGTACCCCACCTTCTTGCCCCCACATGGATTTGGAGAATGTAGAAAAGTAAAACAAGATTAAAGTAAATTGCTGTAAATACCTTGTAGCCAGTGTTTCTGCACTCAAACCTGCTAGTAAGGGTGAAACTTGTTCCTGCCCAGCTAGCTGCATTCCTTTCTCAACTAGCTGAGGCTCTTTGGGACAGTCACCTGCTTCTGACTGGCTACACATGAGACTCGCCTAGGAAATATTAGCAGTTTTGGGTTATGAGAAGCTACCTTAGAGTCTGCTGTGTTGAGGGGAATCTTGTTTTAAGTTGGGGGTGTCACCGTAGTTCAGGCTGGCCTTGAACTCATGGTGATCCTCCTGCCTCAGCTTCCCAAGTGCTGGGATTACAGACATGGGTTGTGCCTGACCCTGCAGCTTCAGTAGTACTGGAAAGAGTTCATGGCATTCTGAATAAACATTTTTTTTGGGTTTTGAATAAACATTTTAAATACACTTGTGTTTTTTCAGGGGACTGAGGGAGTCAAACCCAAGGCCTTAGTATATGCTAAATATAACACTACCATTGAGTTTGATCGTCAGCCCCCAATTTTTATATGTATGTCTTTATGTTACACTGAAGGCTGGAAAATCAACATGACCCTTGCATTTTATAAAGCAAAAATTAAGCAGCATATTCTGCCTTGAGAAACTGCTAGTGACACATGCATGAAAGACAAGCACTCTAGTGGCACTAAGGTCCTCTGAACATATTAAATCACCAGCCCTGAGAAGTTTGGTAAAGGAGTGAGCTAAATAGCAGGGGTCTGTAGAGGCAGGAACTGTAACACCAGTCTCCTGCGTTAGAATCCAGAGTTATTGGACTTGGTGCATGCTACCCAGAGTGCGCAGCATGAAACAGGATTTTGCTAGTTGGCTAAGAGATAATTTATGTAATGATTTTCTGTACTATGTCTCCTAGAAGATTTAACAGGAACAAAAAAATTTAATGTATACCCAAGAAGGCATGCTCACCTACTCATCACCTAGCACACCCCTTTTTCCTTGATAGCTCAGAAGGAAAACAATTTGCAATCATAGCTATGACTACTCACTTTGTAAAATGAATAAATACCTCATTCCCCACACTTAACTGTTTGTGTCTGTGATTTGGGTTTTTTTTTTTTTCCCCTTGGGGTTTTCACTCTAGTTCAGGCTGGTCTTGAGCTCACTGTATAGCTCACTGGCCTCGAGCTCTCAATGATCTTCCTACCTCAGCCTCCCAAATGTGTGCACTGCCACACCCAGCTATATTTTAAATTTTACCCTCTTAAAGTATGGCTGGCATAAACAGTATAAGTGCTTCCTTTTGTGTCTATGGTGGGAATGCTCATCATCTACTCGGCAGATCTTACAATGTACAGTACAGTGTCAACTGTAGTCACTGTGGCTATTTTATCCCCAGAGCTTGTTCCTCTTAAAGTTTATATGCTTTTGACCACCATTTCCCCACTCATCAGTGTCTGCTGATGGCTATGGTACTGTTACATTTTTTGAGAAAGACTTGTAGCTTGGGCTGGCTTCGAACTCATAGTCCAAATTGATCTCAAAACTTTGGATCCTCTTGCCTCAGCCTCTTGAGTGTTGAGGTTACAGTCATGTGCCACTACTAACATTTTTGAATTGGCCATATGAAATCATGTAGTGTTTGTCTTAACGTGACTGGTTTATTTTACTTAAAGTGTGTTCTAGGTTCATTCATGTTCTATGTGGCATATTTTCCTTTTAAGACAACATGAGGTCGTGCGTGTTGACACATGCCTGTAATCCCAGCACACCGGTGGCTGAGGCAGAAGGATCACCTTGAGTTTGAGGCCAACCTGGGCTACATAGTTCAAGACCCTGCCTCAAAGAAAAAAAAAAAAAAAAAAAAACCAGGGATATACTTAAGAGGCACAACACCTCCCTGGCAACCACGAAGTCTTGAGTTTGATTCCTGGTACCAAAAAAAACCATTTAGCCATTCATCTGTTGTGGACATTCTAGGTTTTTTTTGTTTGTTTGTTTGTTTGTTTTTAACGTTTTGGTTTTGTTTTTATGTAAGGGAGACACTGGAGATTGAACTCGGTCTTCACAGTAAGCCACAATCTCACCCCTATTTGTTTTATCTTAGAACAGGTTTGCGTTAAGTCACTAAGTTGCCCAGACTGGGGTCAAATTTGTAATCATCCTGCCTCAGCTACCACGGTGCTGGGATTACAGGCTGTGTCAACATGCGCAGCTCCTTTTTTGGTATCTTGACATTTGTGAATAATGCAGTGAAAATGGGAGAGTAGATACTGCTTTGAGATACTGATTTCCATATATTTTGGAACTATTCCTTAAATGGGGTTGCTGGATCCCATAGTAGCTACTATTTATTTTGTTGTGGGAGGGTAAGACAGGATCTGGCTTTGGTCCTGAACTCCTGGGTTCAAGTGGACATTTTTTTGGTAGCATCTGGGAATGTTTTTATTTCTCTTTCACCTGGGAAGAATGATTTTTTGCAAGTGGTCCTTTGGCTTCCACTTCCTAAATAGTTGGGACTACAGATGTATACCATGACTAGCAGTTCTACATAATTTTAAGAACCTCTATACTAGTTGTCCCAATGGCTTTTCCCATTTACATTCCCACCAACAGTACATATTTCTTCATGAACTCAGCAATCCTGCCTCAGCTTCCTGAGTGCTGGGATTATGGGTTGGTGACATCAGGACTGGCTTGATTTTTGGGGGTTTTGTTTTGGTGGGTGTTTTGTTGGCAGCATTGGGATTGAATTTAGAATCTTATGCATGATGGGCAAATGCTCCATCAGTAAGCCAACCTTTTATAAATTTTATTTTGAGACTGGTTCTCGGTAAGTTGCCCAGGCTAGCCTTGAACTGATCCTCCTGCCTCAGCCTACTGAGTAGTTGAGACTAAGGCATGTGCCATCTGGCCTGCTGTGTTCTGATGTTTAAAAACATCACAAGGATTGAATCCAGAGCCTTAACTATACTAGGTAAGTACTCTGCCACTGAGTTACACCTCCGGCCCTTTTAAAATTTTATTTTTACTTTTTGCTTTAAAAACTCAAATTTAAGCTGGGCGTGGTGGTGCACGCCTATAATCTCAGCACTTGAGAGACTGAGGCGGGAGGGTTGTGAGTTCGAGACCAGCCTGGGCTACAAAGTATAAGGCCAGCCTGAATTGCATAGTGAGACCCTGTCTCGAAAAAGACAACGAAATAAACCCACCAAAAAGCCCTTCAATTTAGACAGGTGTGGTGGCACAAACCTGTGACCATAGCATTGAGGAGGCTGAGGCAGGAGGATTGCCACCAATTCAAAGCCAGGATGAATCACATAGACCCTGTGTTGAGAAAACAAATTTAATCAGTCATGCTTTACTGTTTTGTTTTGAGACAGGGTCTCACTATGCAGTTCAGGCTGGTTTTGAGCTCCCTGGCACTTTACTGTCAAGACAAATGCTGCTGGGTGTGGCAGTGCACAGCTGTAATCCCAGCACTCCGGAGGCTGAGGCAGGAGGATTGTTGTGAGTTCAAGGCCAGCCTGAACTTCATAGTAAGACCCTGTCTCAAAAAAGAGGGCTGGGGATTTAGCTCAGTGGCCTAAGCGCCTGCCTGGCAGGCGTGAGGTTGTAAGTTCAATCCCTGGTACAAAAAAAAAAAAAAAAAATCTTTCTGTTTTTCTTTAAAATGTGTGACTTCAAACAGCTCAGGAGGCCACACTGCCTGGGTCTCCCCAGCCCCCTCCTGCTCCTGCCTCAGCTGCTCAGGGCCCCAGGGCCCCCAGGCCGGGCCACCCATCGGCTATGTGACAAAGCTGCAGCCTCAGGCCCTTGTGCCATCTGGCCACGCAAGCCTGACCTATCTGGAACAAAGAGGTCCCCAAGGAACATAGCTGCTGACTCCTGACCTAGCCCCCCAACCTATGCAGAGTTAGGCATCCCCCAAATCTGACAAGGACCATGTGGACAGTCTTCTCTGGTCCCTGCTCTGCAGGTGCACTCAGAGCCTGGGGCCTCTGGAGGTTGTCCCTGGAACCCTCAGGGTCCGTGGACCTATCCCTGCCTGGAAGTTGGTCCTTTTGGGCTGAGTGCTGGGTAGTGAACTCCACGTAGCTGTATCCCTGGGGTGGCCAGAGAAAGGGTCACACAGGATGGTGACACGGTGAGCCTACCTGTGGGGATGGAAGTGGGCCTCCAGCTCCTTGGTCAGGAAGCATCTGTGCTGGATTTCCACCTTCCCCCTGGAGGCCCTGGGAAAGAGGCAGCCTACAGTCTGCAGCACTCTTCCTCCCTGGCCTGGGCCTGTGGGCTGGGCAGCTCCATGGAAGCCTACAGCTTCCACCTGATGGCCTCCATCAAGCTCCAGCTCCTGGGCAGTTCAGGGGCCCTTGGCCAAGCTCTGGGGCTCCAGCAGGGCCAGTGGGAAGCCTGTGTCTCAGACTTCATCTTCAACCTCCCTCCTGTTCCCATCCCTGGCTCCAGGGGGTTCTTGGTCCTGGCCCAGGCCCCCTAGCTCTGGGCCTCAGGTCCTAGGAGACCATGTGGGAAGAGGCCTCGGTGGAGGGCTGGTGAGACTCGGGAAAGGCCATGTGGGTAGCCCTATTTTGATTTTTTTTTTTTTTTTTTTTTTTGCGGCACCGGGGATTGAACTCACAGCCAAACTCCCGGCCCTGGTTTTTTTGAGGCAGGGTCGCACTATGTAGCTCAGGTCGGCCTTGCGCCGCGTTGTAGCCCAAGCCGGCCTCGAACTCACAACGCTCCGCCTACCTCAGCCTCCCGAGTGCTGGGATTAAAGGCGTGCGCCACCACGCCCGGCTCCTATTTTGATTTTGAAGATGGGGATTGCTAAGTTGCTTGAGCAGTCTTTGATCTTGAGATCCTTGTGTCTCAGTCTCAATGTATTTTTGTTTGTGGGTTTTGTTTTGTTTTTTGAGATGGGGTCTCGCTATGTAGTTCAGGCTGGTTTTGAACTCACTATGTAGCCCAGGCTGGCCTAGAACGCTCAGTGAACCTTCTGCCTCAGCCTCCTGAGTGCTGGGATCACAGGCATGTGCCATCACACCTGGCCTATATTTTGACTTTTTGATAATAGACATTTTTTTTTCTTTTTTGATGATAGTAAGGATTGAACCCTGGGTCTTCACAAAGATCTTTATCCTCAGGCTTTGTTTATGTTGAGAAAGGGTCTTGCTAGGTCACTAAGTTACCTAGGCTAAGCTAGAAATTTGAGATCCTCCTGCCTCAGCCTCCTAGAGTGTGGAAATTACAGGTGTGTTCCTGTATCCCTGTTACCAGTCATTTTAGCCAATGTGCAGGTGATATTGGGGGCTTGATTTGCACTTCCCTGATGATTAAAAATGTTGATCATCTTTTCACGTACCTTTTGGTCATCCGTGTGTGTTTGGAGAAATGTTTTTTCAGGTCCTATGTCTTTTTCTTTGTTTGCTTTGCTGTTGAGTTACATGAGTTATATATATTTTAGATATTAACTATCAAATAAATGCTTTGAAAATATTTCCTTCTAATCTGTTTGCTTTTTCGTTGTGTGGATTGACTTTGTTGTGCAGAAACTTTACGTTGATATCCCACTTGATTATTTTTACTTTCATTTCCTATGCTTTTGGTGTCATATTAAAAAAAAATCATTGCTAACACCAATGGCAAAGAGCATTTGGCCTTTTTTTTCCTCTAGGAACTTTATTAAAGGTTTTGGATCTTATGTTTAAGTCTTTAATCCATTTCACATCTATTTTCATATGTGGTACTTAATAAATGTCTAATTTGATTATTTTTCATGTGGATATCTGCTTTCAACATCTACTGAAGAGGCTGTCCTTTCCCCACTGTGTGTTCTTAGACCTGTTGTCAAAGACTGACTGCAAGCCAGCATGGTGGCACATACTTATAATCCCAGAATTTTGGGAGGCTGAGGCAGGAAGATAGCAAGTTGGAGCCCAGCCTGGGCAGTTTAGCAGTTTAGCAAAATCCTCTCCCAAAATAAAAAATAAAAAGGGTTTAGATGTAACCCAGTATGAAGGCCCTGAGTTCAATCTCCCAGTATTACCCCCACCCCAAAATTTTTTTGATGGAGCCTGGGGGGTGTAGCTTAGTGGTAGAGGGCATGCTTAGCTTGCACAAGGCCCTGGGTTTGCTCCACAGCCGCATGCCAAGAGGGTCAATTGTACGTTGAGCATTATGCCAGGACCCCAATCCATTGTGTTTAGTGTCTGTTTTTATGCGAGTACCATACATTTTATCACTATAGCTTTGAGGTTTTGCCCATCTGCAGGAATCTCAATTCTGACAGACTATGAACAATTGTCACCATGAAGACCTCGGGGTTGTGAGAGCTTTGGCTTTAGAGGCAAGCATTTTCCCATTAGGAAACAGTGAACTCCAAATTAGTAGCCCACATGCCAACCGGTACCTACCCATTTCGGAAGAAACTCCAGGGTTAAGTGAATGAGGATGTAGTGTGACAGCTCAGCTCTGAGACTCATTTCATTGATCTTCCTTCTCAGCACATCCCTTGTCTACCCTAGGCACCTAAGCTTTCTCTCAAATCATGTCCCATTTTGTCCCCTGAAATTAGGGCCCCAGCTTCAGATTTCATGTCAGTTTGTGCTAGTCATGAAAAGTGGACAGCCAATGTGGTCCAGTGCTTTCCTCTGTGTTTTTAAACTCTGGGAGCCCGAACAGGCAGGAGGCACAAGAAGTAAGGGTGAGCCAGGCATGGTGGGGCACATCCGGGTCTCCGCCCTTGGGAGGCCAAATAGGAGGCTCTTGAGCTCGAGGCCAACCTGGACTGCATAGAGAGAACCTGTCTTCTAAAGTAGAAGGAACAATGAGTCTGGGTAAAGAGACTGAATGTTACAATGGAGTGGATAGAACTCCAGAGGTGGAGCCTCCATCCTGGTGCCGGAAGCTACTGTCTCTGCCCTTGCAAGACTCCCACGCCCTGGGAAGTATTCTATCGATTCACTCTGTGCTCCGCAGCGCGTTCTGGCAGTAGGCGGCCATCTTGCCTGGAACCTGAGAAAGGGAGAGACAGAAGAAACGGGTGACACTGGTCTCAGGGCCGCCCCGGGGGCCTCGAGAGCCGGAGGCAGCCCCGGAGGTGGTCCTCAATCCTGGGCTATGCTCTTGGACTCAAGAACCGAAGGCGGAGGGTGGCGGGGGCAAGATGGGTGGGGAACGTCAAACCAGGATTGCTAAGGCCGGGGAGGAGCGTTGCTATGGGGACCGGGGAGGGGCGGGTCAGGTATGAATTGCTCCTGTGAGTCACCCGGGCGCTGCCCAGGAAGGGCAGGGCTGGGGTGATGACCATGGTAACAACCCGGTGGGATTTTGCGACGTTCCCAGAGTGGAGGGACTTGGTGTCACGGCCACCTGGTAAAAGGGGCGGAACTAGATCCCTTCGCTGGGGACGCTGACATTCGAAGCCCTTGTCCCGCAGGCTTCCGCGGGCGGACACGCCAGAGGAGGAAGCCGGGGAATGGCCGCGGTGTGGCAGCAAGTCTTAGCAGTGGACGCGAGGTGAGGTGTGGGGTCCGAGCCCAAGGGAGCGGAACAGTGGTGCATGCGCAATGGCATAAGCGAGGCTGAGCGGAGAACTTGCCTTAAGGGACTGAGTGGGCATGCTGGAGATGAGCATGTGCGGCTAGTAGGATGTGGGGGCACACCTTCAGAGAGATACCACCACCACCACCACCCCCCAGCTGGAGAGGGTTCCAAAGAGCATGCTGGGAAAATACAGGCAGATGTGAGCAAGCAAAGAGGCTGCTTTTGGGAGAGCAGGGTGGAGCTTAGGCTGGCAACTTCCTAGCCCCCACTGTTGCTCCCTACCCCTTTTCCTAGTACCATCACTACCGCAGTCTGCCCCGTTGCTGCACCCCATACTAACCTGCACCATTGCCCCATACTAACCGCATAGTCGTGCCAGTCTGACATCACCATGCTGGACTGACTGTTGTTACTGTTTGCACTGTCATCCCATACTGACCCAAAAGAGCTGCAGACTGACTCTCATCCCCATACTGACCTTATTACGATGCCCATTACTACTGCTGAATCACCCCAGTCACAGCACCAGGAGGAACCCCCAGCACTGCTATCGATCACTCTTGCCACCCTGACTCCATTCACTGCCACACACCTCGTTTCTCGTGCCCTCTGCCCCGAGCTGATTGATTTCCTCTGTCCTGTGCCTGCTGCCTGCCCTGCCTCCTGACCCTGCAGATACAACGCGTACCGCACACCAACATTTCCACAGTTTCGGACCCAGTATATCCGCCGGCGCAGCCAGCTGCTGCGGGAGAATGCCAAGGCTGGGCACCCCCCTGCACTGCGGCGGCAGTACCTGAGGCTGCGAGGCCAGCTCCTGGGCCAGCGCTACGGGCCCCTCTCTGAGCCAGGCAGTGCTCGTGCCTACAGTAACAGCATCATCCGCAGCAGCCGCACCACCTTGGACCGCATGGAGGTGAGCTCCTGTCTGTACCCACCCGCTGCTTTGCAGCTGTCTGGTCTTAGCTGGTTGGCCTCAGTAGGCCTCCGCACATTGAACACCAGTGTTGTTAAGCACCTGTGCTGGCAGGCTACTGTTCCTGGGACTTAGGGTCAGTAGAGGACAAAAAGATACTACACCAACTACATCAGCAGACACACAATAAACATGACAAAAAACAACTCGAGAGGCTGAGGCAGGAAGATTGTTGCAGCCTAGGCTACAAAGTGAGCTGAAGTCCAGCCTGAACTGCATAGGGAGACCCTGTCTCAAAAGACAAACAAAACAACAAAAACCCCATGAGAAACGTGCTAGATAAACGGGTTGATAACGACCCATGCTGGGTATTGAGAAGTGCTAAGATGGAAAAATAAAGCAGAGTTGGGGGAGAAAAGGGCCTAGTGCGTGTGGCTGGGATGTAGCTCAGTAGCAGAGCACTTGCCTAGCATGTGTGAGGTGCTGGGTTCTGCCCCTAGAGCCACACACACACAAAGGACTAGTTGGGGGGTGCAGAAGGAAGCCATGGGGCTAGTCAGGAAAGATTGCTCTGCAGAGGTGACAGCAGAGATCTGAATAAAGTGAGTAGTTTTCTACATGAGAGTGTTCATCCTTTGTGCGGTGAACGAAGTACTGAGCATTAGTACATGCCGAGTATGTGTCAAGCAGAGCAGGGGCAGGGGAACAAGTGAAGAAGCCACTGCAGCAGTGCAGGCCAGCAGTGACAGTGGTGGCTGAGGACACGTGTGGTGAGAAAGGATCAGGTTCTAGGTGTGTTTTTATTTTTTATTTTTTATTTTATTTTATTTTTTTTTTTGTGGCACCGGGAATTGAACTCACAGCCTCACGCCTGCCAGACAGGCGCTTAAGCCACTGAGCCAAACTCCCAGCTCTAGGTGTGTTTTTAAAGGCTCCAGACCTCAAAGGTTCTCAGGAGGTTTTTTTGATTGATTTTTTTTTTTTTTTTTGTGCGGCACCGGGGATTGAACTCACAACCTCGCACCTGCCAGACAGGCGCTTAGGCCACTGAGCCAAACTCCTGGCCCTAGTTTTTTGAGGCAGGGTCACACTATGTAGCTCAGGCCGGCCTCGAACTCACAACGCTCCTCCTACCTCAGCCTCCCGAGTGCTGGGATTAAAGGTGTGTGCCACCACGCCCGGCTTGTTTTTGTTTTTTTGAGACAGGGTCTTGCTTTATAGTTCAGCTGGCCTTATAGTTCAGCTGGCCTTGGACTCATTACGTAGACCAGGTTGGCCTCGAATTCGCTGCAACACCTCCTGCCTCAGCCTACCCCATGCTGGGATTACAGATGTGCACCACCACACCTGGCTCAGGAGCTTTTTTTTTTTTTTTTTGGCATCGGGGATCGAACTCACAACCTCATGCCTGTCAGGCAGGCACGTAAGCAGCTGAGCCAAACTCCTGGCCCTGGTTTTTTGAGGCAGGGTTGCACTGTGTAGCTCAGGCCAGCCTTGCACTCACATTGTAGCCCAAACCAACCTCAAACTCACAACGCTCCTCCTACCTCAGCCTATCAAAGGTGTGCGCCACCACGCCCAGCTGAGGAGCTATTTTTAATTTGCACCCACCCTGAGTCTCTCTCCTGCAGGACTTTGAGGATGATCCTCGAGCTCTGGGTGCCCGTGGGCACCGCCGTTCTGTCAGCCGTGGCTCCTACCAGCTGCAGGCCCAGATGAACCGAGCGGTCTATGAAGACAGGTATGCAACAGAGATAACCGAGGGTAGCAGTTGTTGAGGAGAGGGGCACAGGGGCATCTCGGGCTGAACACCTGCACCTGTTTCCTGTCACTCCCCTGCTTGGGGCTCAGGCCTCCTGGCAGCGTGGTACCCACATCAGCAGCTGAGGCAAGTCGGGCCATGGCCGGTGACACATCGCTGAGTGAAAACTACGCCTTTGCGGGCATGTACCATGTTTTTGACCAGCACGTGGATGAGGCAGGTGAGCCTGGGGGTGGCAAGTCCTATCACTAAATGTTTGTCCAAACAACAGCCCAAGGTGTCTTTCCAGAGTGCCAGGCCGCAGGCAGGCCTCTGAAGAAGGAATTACCACCCACAGCACCTTAGGCAAAACCCAGAAGCCCCCTGTGAAGTGCTCCGCAGTCTCAGTACCTTAGACATGGAGGAACTTTTTGCAGCAGGCTGTCTGGTTTGTGAGTCCCTTGAAAGGGTTGAGAGCCGTTGCTGCTAGAAGGCCCTCCACAGAGGGCAGAGTGGGTGCACAGTGTCAGAGAGACCTGGTGACTGTAAAGTGCTCACTGTCTAAGACAGTAGAAGACTTTTGCAGTTCACAAAGTGCCCGCTGAGAGATGGGGAGCATTTTGGCAGGGAGCTATCTAAGGTTACGATTGCCAAGGAAAGCCCTATGCTGAGGCCCACATTCTTGTGCCGTGGGCTCACAGCCTATGTCAGAGCCTTTTATACAAATGCGTGCGGCAAGCGTGCTGACTCCTACAAATGGCTCCTTGCCTTTGCAGTCCCGAGGGTGCGCTTTGCCAATGACGACCGGCACCGCCTGGCCTGCTGTTCCCTGGACGGCAGCATTTCCCTGTGCCAGCTGGTACCCGCCCCACCCACTGTGCTCCGTGTGCTGCGGGGCCACACCCGTGGCGTCTCCGACTTTGCTTGGTCTCTCTCCAATGACATCCTTGTGTCCACCTCACTTGATGCTACCATGCGCATCTGGGCCTCTGAGGACGGCCGCTGCATCCGGGAGATCCCTGACCCTGATGGCGCGGAGCTTCTCTGCTGCACCTTCCAGCCTGTCAACAACAACCTCACTGTGGTCAGGCTCCAGGGCACCCACTCACCATGGGGCTGTGCAAGGGCATCGGGTATAAGGTCTAGGAGCCCCCCAGTCCCATCACAGCAGCCTTGCTGTGGTCAGGCTCAAAGGGAAGGAGGCCCTAGAAGTGGGGAGGCCGCATAGTTTGTGGTCTCAAGTGGCTTTGCTGGGTAGACTCCGGGTGGAGTGGGAAGTCATGGCTGTGGGACCCCCTTTAGTCCCATCAGCCAGAGTCCTACAGTTATCCATCTGCAGGGGCCACTGCTGGGGAGCAAGATGATGACTGCGAGCTCATCCCTCTGTCAGTGGCATCCCCATCGTGGTCACATTCCAGGACAGGCTTCTCAGAGGGCAGAAAGGCCATGGAGAGTCTGGCCTGGAAGCTGACCAAGTGTGAGCCAGCCCTTAGCACCTTTCTCCATTCAGAGCAGCAGCCTCAGGGTCCCCAGAGAGGAGCTGTCAGAGTGTGGGCAAAACTGCCAGCTTATCATAGTCCTGGATTGTAAAGCAGTTCTCAGGCTGGCCGAGGGGTGGCATTATGGCTGTTAGACCCCTTTAGTCCTGTGAACAGCTGTCCTGCTCTCGGCAGATTTTAAGAGGGACTGGCTAAGCTGGGCATGGTGGCGCATATCTGTAATCCCAGCACTTGGGAGGCTGAGGCAGGAGGATCTTTGCAAGTCTGAGACCATCCTGGG
>RJWM01032872.1:0-21316 GCA_004363535.1 Dasyprocta punctata | reverse complement strand
CCAGCCTTTCTAAGACCCTTACCAGAAGCCAGGCATGGTGGTGTCCACCTGTAATCCCAGCACTTGGGAGGCTGAGGCAGGAGGATCCTAACAAGTTTGAGACCAGCCTGGGCTACAAAGTGAGCTCAAGGTCAGCCTGAACTGCAAAGTGAAACCCTGTCTCAAAAAGACCAAAAAAAAAAAAAAAAAAAAAAATCCTTACCCATCCCGGGGGACACTGGCTCCCAGGTCCGACCTGGATTTTTTCTTCTCCTTCAATCTCTTGAGCAAGCCCTGCAGGAAGGTGGGTGTCAGGTGGTTAGAACTCTGGGCTGTGTCCTGAGCGCCTTCCTTCCCAGAGAGAGGAAGGCTCTGTCGGTCCTAAGGGACCCAAACCAAGCTCAGGTTGCATTAGAAGCATTAAAACAAGGGCCACCAGCTTGGATTCCTTCTCTTCCTTTTTTTTTTTTTTTTTTTTCTTTTTTGAGGCAGGGTCTTATTATGTAGCTCCAATTGGCCTCTTGAACTCAGGATTGTCCTGCATCAGCTTCCCAGGTGCTGGGATTAGAGCCGTGAGCCACCACTCCCAGCCAGCTCACATTTCAATAAAGTACTGAACAATAAAGCATTCTCTATTACCCCTTTGTAAACAGACCCCAGCAGGAAGTCCCCTCATCTCTGTTTGACAGATGGGGACAGAGAGGCCCAGAGAAGGTCGGCCGCCCCAATCAGCCTGAACAATGGGTGGCCCTTTCCGTCGTGAGGATCTGGGAGCCCCTGTTCACCCCACCTCCACTCCCCTTCCCTTGGGCTGCCTCACCCGAACATTGTGGACCTGGCTGGGGCCAGCGGCCTCTGGCTCTGTCTTTCCAGGCGTTCGATCTGTGGGTGGTCAGAGGTGGGAGGTAAGGGGTTGAAATCATCTTCGATTCTGCTCCACCTTGAGAGACCCCCAAATGCCCCAGCTTCCTGCACCCCAGACTCACCTGGGTCCCTGAGATTTCCCGCGGCTGCTTGCATGCTGCCCGCCGAGCTAGCACTCCCCACCCGGGGCCGCCGAGGACCCTGCTGTGGGAGGGTGGGAGGAGGCGGTCAGAAAGGCGAGGGGTAGTGCAGTCCCCTCCCCGACCCGCTCTGTGGAGCCCCCCTTCCGCTCAGCCCCGCACCCCTCTCACCTCCTCCTCGCCTCTAATGTGCACCAGCTTTCCATCTAGCAGGGTGAAGCCCTCAATGTCCCAGACAGGCACATCCGGGCTGGGAGCCTCGGGGATCTGTGGGACAAGTGGCTCTGGCTCCAGTTCTGGCTCTGGGAAGAGGAGGAGATGCTGGGGGACCTCTGGGCCCTTCCCTCTCCCTCTCCATGCAGAAACCTCCCTGGGGGTTCTTCCCGAGGTGCGCCATCCAGCAACCGTGTCGCCCCGCCAGCTCTTGATGAGTCTCTGTCGCTGTCGGAGCTTTGCCTGCACCATCCACCTGCTCTGTGCTTGGTGCTGCATGCGCCTCTCTCTCACTCCTCCAAAAGCCAATCAGAGGGCCGCAGTAACCCAGGCCCAGACAGGCGCAGTCACCTGCTCAGGGTCACACCAGTGGTGAGGACTGCGCTGGGCTTCAAGCACAAGCATTTTTCTCTTAGCCCAGACGTGGGATAGGTCCAAGATGCTAAACTGAGCCGGGTGTGGTGGCGCATGCCATTAATCCCAGCACTCCGGAGGCTGAGGTAGGAGGAGCGTTGTGAGTTCGAGGCCACGTTGGGCTACAACTCGAGCGCAAGGCCAGCCTGAGGTACATAGTGCGACCCTGCCTCAAAAAAACCGGGGCTGGGAGTTTGGCTCAGTGGCTTAAGCGCCTGCCCTGGCAAGTGTGAGGTTGTGAGTTTGATCCCCGGTGCCGCAAAAAAAAAAAAAAAAAAAAGATGCTAAACTGCAGGACAGGTAGCTGGGGGTGGCGGTGCACGCCTGTCATCATCCCAACACTCGGGAGGCAGAGGCAGGAGGATCATCACAAGTTTGAGGGCAGCCTGAGCTACATAGTAAGTTTAAGTAAGGCCTGCCTGGCCTACATAGGAAGACCCTGTCTCAAATAAAGAAACAACAATGACAATAAACAGGACAGCTCTGGGAGACTGAGGCGAGAGGATTGCAAGGTGGGGCAATTTACCAAGACTCTGCCTTGAATAAATAAGTCAATAACTAACAAATAAATAAATAAGATCCGGGGGATGTAGCTCAGTGCAAAGGCCTGGGTTTAATCTCCAGTACAGACAAAAACAAAAACGAACAAGACCAAGGACAAGACCCTTGGTTCCTGACCTAAACAACTAAATCTAAAAGGGGAAGGTAGTCAGAGTTTAAGAAAGGAACAGAAAAAAACTCAGGGTAGGCGACAGTCTCTTTCTGGAGAAATGGTAGAAATTACTAAATCAAGGAAGCCCTCCAGAGGGAGGGGATTTGCCTGAGGTCTTAAATAGGAGGTTGGATTCTGACACGCTCCTGAGAAAGCCAAGCATAATGGCACACACCTCTCACCCCAGTGCTGGGAAGGCTGAAGCAGGAGGATCTCCATAGATTTGAGGTCAGCCCGGTAGGGGATGGACAAGGCCCAGCAAAATAAAGGGAAGGACAAGAGGGCCTGTAGGGTACAGAGGCACGAAAAGAAGAAGCATGGTTTGGGGCACTCGTGGGAGAGTTTTATTGTGGGGGTAGTGGCAGCACTAGAAGGGGTTTAAGCAGACGAGGAGGAGCTCTGCTTGTTAGAGAGCTATCTCTGGATCCTATGCAGAGCGCAGGCCCTGATCCCCAGCGGAGGGTTAAAGCCTTGCTCTGCAAAATGCAGATGTGAGCGATGTCAAATAGGCGAGCTCGCCTTCGAGGACTGAGCGTTCCCTGGTCTTACCGCTAGGGGCAGCAAATGACAACGGCTTGTTAGTGGGTCACTAGAACTGGTGCGGGGCTGTGTATACAAATCTGCGTGACCTCCCTTCCCTTTCTGGATCCCACTCCGTGACTCTTGGCACCCATTCTTTCTTTCTTTCTTCTTTCTTTCTTTCTTCCTTCCTTCCTTCCTTCCTTCCTTCCTTCCTTCCTTCCTTCCTTCCTTTCTTTCTTTCTTTTGAGACAAGGTCTCTATGCAGTCCAGGCTGGCCCTGAACTCACTGTGTATCCCAGACTGGTCTTGAATTCACAGTGATCCTCCTGCCTCAGCCTCCAGAGTGCTGGGATTACAGATGAAGGTCACCACGTCTGGCCTCCTCCTGTCATTTTCTGTGGACTTTTTTTCCTTTTTTTTACCGTCACCCTCTCTCCCACGAGCACAATGGGGCAGGGAACATCACCTGACTTGATTGCTGTTGTGTCTTAGGTATCAACCAGAGACTGACACGCATTAAATATGCTCCACAACCCCCTGCTTAACTGGCTGACTGAAGGAACCTGAGTTAATGGGCCGACATGCTTTTCAAGGTCGCGATCATTAGTGCCATTGAACGGATAGGGTAACCAGGCGTGGTAGTGCACGCTTGGTGTCTCCACGCTCAGGAGGCTGAGACAGGAGGATCGCTGTGAGCTCATGGCCTGCTTGGACTACCTAGTGAGATCTTGTCTGAAAATAACAACAACAACAAAACGAACGGAACAAAAAACTGGGGTGGCAGGCGGGGGGCAGGGAAGCAGGGCTCAGGGAGGTGAAGAGACTAAGTCCCGAGGTCAGAAGGCAGAGGAGGCTGAGACCAGGACGCTGGGTACAGAAGGGACCGTGGGAGCCAAGAGCCGTTCGGCATCCGGACTCCCCTCCCTGAGTCACAGTGCGACTGTGAGAGTGTCCCCGGTCCCTTTCCCAGGCTGGACTCAGAGGTTCCCTGCAAGCCCCCTCTTCTCTCCCCACTGCCCCCCCCCGTTCTAGGTGGAAAGAAGGAAGAGGGCTGCTGGGCCTCCGCCACTTCCTGCCAGGCCACTGTGCTCCCCACAACTTCCTGCGTCTAGAGGGTTGATGCTCCCGTGGCAGACGAAACCCGAGCATCCGGCTACGCGGCGCCCCCCACCCCCCAAGGTCCCCCACACAGCGCAGGGTGTGGGGGGAGCTCCTACCTGCGGCCTCCGGCTCCAGCTCCGGCTCCGGGGCTGCGCTCTTGTGCCGACTCCAGAGGGTCTTGGAGAGCCGGAGGCGACTGCTCCGCGACTCCTTGGCGGGTGCGGAGAGCACCCGACGGAATATGGACCGAGGGGCCGGCTGGCTCCTCACCATGGGCTCCTGGTGGCTCAGGGCCCTTCCCCAGCCGGCGAGACGGCCCCAGCGGAAGCCTCCGGCCACCTTCTCCCCGCTGCCCCCCAGATGCCAGCGGTAGGATGTCAGCGGAGAGGGGGCCGTGGGCTGGGTTTGGCCAAGCTGGCTCGGTGTCGGTGAGTCCATGGCGGAGGCGACCCTGGGGGACGAGAGGGTGGCATCTGTGCCCGGCGTCTGCCTGCGGACCGTCCTCCTCTCTGTCCCCACTCTGCTCTCAGCGGTGCCTCCGGGGAGCCCCTTGGGGGCCATGCGCCCTCCTCTCTCTTACCTTGATTTCCTGGCCAGCCCCAGAATCGGCAGCCGTCTGCACCCAGCCTGGCTTCCTCCCACTGAACCCAATTCCACGTGACCCTGGCCGTCCTCCCCCACCCCACAGCCAGGCTGCAGGGGCACCGCGCGGGCAGGGTGCAGGGGTGGGGCTGGAGGGGAGGTGGCAGAGGCGGACAGCCACGCAGGCTTCTGGCAGGGCGGCCCCAGAATCCCACACTGACCCCGAGGCCACACTCGGGCCTCTCTTTGAGCCTGACTTGTCTCTTCTGCGAAGTGGTCACATGCTGAGAAACGCTGGCAGGGTTGGGGGCACCCAGAGTTCTCCTGTGCAGCTGGCCGGGGTGTAGACCCGTTTATCCAGGTGGGAGAGTTGCTTGGCCTGATCTCTTGAAGGAAGAGATTGTTTTAAACTGGGCAGAGTGACACATGCCTATCACCCCAGTACTTAGGAGGCTGAGGCAGGAGGATCACCCATGAGTTTGAGGCCAGCCTAGACTATATAGTGAGTTCAAGGCCAGCCTGGAATACATAGCAAGACCTTTTTTTTTTTTTTTTTTTTTTTTTGAGACAGAGTATCACTGTGTCAGTTAGGCTGGCCTTGAATTCATAATGTAGCCCAGGCTGGCCTCAGACGCACAGCAATCTGCCTACCTCAGCCTCCCAAGTGCTGGCATTACAGGCACATGCCACCAGGTCTGGCTTTTTTTTTTCTTTAAAGAATAGATTTAAAAATCTTTATTTAGAGCCCGGTGTAGTGCTGCGCGCCTTTAATCCCAGCACTTGGGAGGCTGAGGCAGGAGGATTGTTGTGAGTTCAAGACCAGCTGGGGCTACAAAGTGAGTTCAAGGCCAGCCTGAACTGTATAGTGAGACCCTGTCTTAAAAAGTAGGGCTGGGGATTTAGCTCAGCAGCATAGCTCCTCCCTGGCAAGCATGAGGTAGTGAGTTCAATTCCCAGTACCAGAAAAAAAAAAAAAAAAAAAAAAAGAATGCCAAAGCACAATGAAGGCTATGTATCAGTATAAACTGGGCGTAGTGGTGTGAGCCTGTATTCCCAGCACTCTGGGGGGCAGAGGCAGGAGGATTGTTAAATTCAAACCTAGCCTGGGCCATTTAATGACTTAGTGAGTCCCTGTCTCAAAATATAAAATAAAAAAGAGTGGGGGATGTAGCTAAGGGAGAAGACCCTGGGTTACAGCCCTAGTGTCACCACCACCACAAAATGTGTATGTTGTGTGTCTCCATTCATGCAAAGTTCCTAAGCAAGAGAGAAGATGTATAACAAGTCAGACTATTGGTTTCCTTTACAGGGGCTATGACAAAGGAGAATTCTTTGTGTGTGTGCATGTGTGGTGCTGGGGATTGAACACAGGGCCTTATACATGCAACACCAGAGCTCCACCACTGAGCCACATTCCCGTCCCCAAAGGAGAATTCTGGGAGCTGAATTTATTTATTTATTTATTTATTTTTACATAGGGTCTCACTGTGCAACCCAGACTGGCCTTGAATTCACTAACCCAGGCAGGCAGAGAACTCCCAGCAATCTTCCTGCCTCAGCCTACCAAGTGCTGGAATTACAGGCATGCTTTGCTAAGCCTGGTCTTTTCTTTTTTTTTTTTTTAATAGATGTGACATTCACATAACTCAAATTTAACAAGTTCTATTTTTGAGCTGAGTGCGGGTTCCATGGGTGTGGTCTGTTGTGAAATTCATTAAGCAATATATTTTCTTTTTGTTTTTTTTTTAGTGTCAGGAATTGAACTCAAGACCTTGCACTTGCCAGGCAGATACTTGTGCCACTGAGCTATAGTCCCAGCCAAAGCAATATATTTTGATTTGCTGTCCTGTACTTTATACCTCAATAAATATTTTCTTGAAAAAAAAAAAAAAGGTGGGTAGCCGGGTGTGGTGGTGCATGCCTGACATCCCAGCACTCAGGAGGCTGAGGCAGAAGGGTTGCCATGAATTTGAGCGTGGGCAAATACTGATCTGACAAAGGAGAGTCACCATCATTCTGATCCAAGAGCCAAACAGGAACCGGTCTGAGTACCAGCTGGCCCTCTCTCCCTGTGTGACCTCAGGCAAAATCATTTCCTCCCTGTGACTCTAAGTTTCCTTATTTGTACAAGATGATAACATCAAGTTTCAAAATGTTCATAACGTAGCCCAGTGTGGTGGTGTACATCTGTCATCTCAGCATTCGGGAGGCTGAGGCAGGAGGGTTGCCATGAGTTTGAGACCAGCACGTTGGAGGCAAGTGTTCTATTACTGAGGGACAGACCAGGTCTATTTTTATTTTTACTTTTTTGTCCTGGGGATGGGACCCAGGGCCTTGAGCAGCTAGTTAAGTGCTCTACTAGTGAGCTGTATCCCCAGCCCCTTTTTACTTTTTATGTTGAAACATGGACTCACTAAGTTTTCCAGGTTGGTCCTAAACCCATAGTTTTCCTGCCTCATTCTCACTAGTTGCTGGAATTATAGGTGTGGGCCATGGGATATTGCAACCTACTTTTATTTTTAACTGAAGAATTGTTTTGCTTTGCTTTATTTTTTATTTATCTTGCTATGTAGTGCAGGCTGGACTCGAACTCACTATGTAGCCCAAGCTGGCCTCCAACGCATGGCAATTATCCTGCCTCAGCCTACTGAGTGCTGGGGTCACAGGTGTGTACCACCACACCCGGCTCTCCCCTGCATTTTTGCTGGAGAATTTTCTCCACGAATGGGGCCCTCCCTAGCCACATGACAAGCTACACCCAAATGCCACTTCCACAAAGTGGCCCTCGGGAGGGGGATTTAGCTCAGCGGCATGGGGCCTGCCTGGTGAGTGCGAGGTCCTGAGTTTGATTCCCGCTACAATGGCTCCCTCACCTCTTTTGTGGGATGGCTCTGAGCTGTGCTGTCCCATGCCGTGCCTGTGGGATTGAGGTCTGGTTGTCTTCTGTGGGAAACTGCTTGATAACATGCCCTTCCCTGCTTTGCTTCCTCATTTCCCAAGTGATATGTCTTGGGGCCACCTCCCAATCAATTACTTGTATGACTATTTATGTGCTTATTGTACTGAGAATTGAACCCAGGGCCTTTGCACCGAGCTACACCGTCAGCCTTTTTTTTTTTTTTTCTTTGTTGAGACAGGGTCTCGCTAAGTCACTCAGCTACCCAGGCTGTTCTTACATTCCTGATCCTCCTGCCTCAGCCTCCCAGCCTGCTGGGATTCTAGGTGTGTGCTGCCACACCTGATTTATTTTTGAATATTTTTTATTTTTGTGGTGCTGGAGATGGAAGCCAGTGCCTCAAGCATGCTAGTTTCTACCACCGAGCCTCACCCACAGCCCCTTATTCTGAGATGTTTTGTCTCAGGTCTGCTTCCGGATGGAGCCAAACTCAGACAACGGACACAGACACAGATCATGTGAGACCAGAGATTTTCCTTTCTTTGGTGACTTTATTGGAGATTCGCGGCTGCTGGAGGAATTGACCGTGAGGGGCAGTGTCCTCCTGGATCTCTGAGAGGCCATCCCAGCGGTTCTTAGTTTTCAGTCTGGAAGACAGAAGCCAACACCAGGCCAGAGTGACCATGTATCAGTCCGGACCATGGATGGGGCCCCCAAGGTGGGAGTGGTTAAAAACTCACTGCAGGCCAGGGGTGAAGACCAGTGGCTTAAGGAAATAGGTGGCTTGCCGATGGGATGAGATCGTAAAGGTATGATTAAACATTTCAGGGACTGAGGTTGGGGGCCAGGATGAGGTCTCCCGGCTGCACCCTGATTACTCTCAGTGCTGAGCTGTGCTGGGTGGGTCTAAGTGACCTTGTGCTGCAGGGAGGACCGTGACACCGCCTAGGGCCTGAACAGAGGTCATGCAGGCAGAGGGGCTTGGGGTAGAGTGGAGGGCTAGGTTAGTGTTATGTGGACGGGAGGCCTTTGGGTAGGGCCCACAGCAACACCAAGGTTGTGTAAGCAGGGCTGGGGTTGGTCACACAGGCAGAAGTCACGGACGGGGGATTTTGCTGTCAGTGACTCAAGGCTGGGCCTCGGTTGCCAGGAAGGTGTGTCAGGCGCTGCGCCGCCCCCAGGACTCACCTTGGGCTCGGAGAAGTGCGGCCAGACGCGCAGCTGGCTGAAGAGCGCGTCGCCGGGACACTCGGTGGTGCGCACCAGCTGGCGGTGGCCCATCAGCTGGTAGTCGCTCCGAAGGAGGCCGGCTCGCACGGCGCAGCTCGGGAGCGTGCGGCTCACAGTGCGCAGCGCCGCGTCGCTGGGTAACCTCTTGGTGTAGTCGCCCACGATGGCCACGCCGAAGCCGCGGGAGTTGTGGCCGAAGGTGTGCGCGCCCACCCAGTGCCAGCCGCGGCCCTCGTACACGTAGCCCTCGGAGCCCACGACAAAACTGCAGCGGGAGGGGAGGGAGGCATCGTGGGCGTGAGGGAGGCTGCACTTCTTTCCCGGCCTGCCCCTTTCCCGTTCTGCCCTGCGGCCGTCACTGGCCCCCAGACTCCTAGGGCTACCTGACATCCAGGGCCATCTGACCCTAAGAAACACCTGGCCTCCAGGAACGCCTCGCCCTAACAGCTCTCCGACCCCAAGTCCGACACCGGCCTCGGTTCTGTTCAGCTCCACAGCGCTCCCACTCCAAGAGCCACCCCAGAAACTTTCCTGTCTCTCTGGATCATCCCCCTCAGCGTGGGCCGCGTCCCCCTTCTGCCCTCCGTGCCTCCTCCCGTCCTCAGGCCCAGATCTTAGACCACCACTGCCAACGCCAGACCCGGACCCCGCGGGCCTCCCCATTCCTGCCTCCCATCCTAGTCTCTTCCTTGGCCCAAGAATCCTGCTGTTTAGCTATTTCCGGGTCTTGTTAAGGACCCTCTCTGGCCGGGTGTGGTGGTGCACACCTTTAATCCTACCGGGATTAAAGTGAGGCTGAGGCAGGAGGATCGTAGTGAGTTCAAGACCAGCCTGGGCTACAAAGTGAGTTCAAGGCCAGCCTGAACTGCATAGTGAGACCCTGTCTCAAAAAAATAGGGCTGGGGATTTAGCTCAGTGGCCTAAGCACCTGCCTGGCAGGTGTGAGGTTATGAGTTTGATTCCCGGTACAAAAAAAAAAAAAAAAAAAAAAGACCCCTTCTGCTCTAACCTGACTGCACCCATCACAAACTCCTCCCCTTCTCTCTCCTCCTCCCAAGCCTCCTCTTCCTCCTCTTCCTTCTCCCTACCCTCCTTCTCCCAACCCTCCTCCTCCCAACCCTCCTCTTCCCCTCCTCCTCCTCCTTGACAGGCCCCGCCCACTAGCTTCACTCTGCCCGTCATCCCCGCCCCGCCCAGATGGCCCCACCCACCCTTCCAGCCCCGCCCACCAAAGCCCCACCCGCCCACTTTGATTGGCTCGCCCCGCCCCGCCCACCTGTAGCCGATGTCTCCCCAGCCCCGCAGGTCCTGGTGGAAATGCTGCATGGAGCGCATGTCGGCGGCGCAGCGTTTGAAGGTGGTGCAAGGCTGCGCCGGCCCGAACGTGTGATGCACGTACAGGAACCCAAGCGGCAGCTTCAGGGGCGCCGGGCTGCCCCGGAAGGGCGCCGCTTCCCAGCGGCAGCGGGGGTGGATGGCCGGGCATCCTGGAGGCGAGGGAGTCCAAACTGGGTCAGCGCGGGCTCCTGCCCGTCCTCTGCGGCCCTGCTTGCGCGCACGCGGGGGTCGTCCCTCCGGGACCGCCCCAGATTTAGGGCGAGTCTGGTCTCCCCCGACGCTGGCTCCCCACTAGGACCTAACTTAACTAAATCCAATAACTCAAGAATTTTAGCTCAGACTTACTCAATCGCTGACGCTAGGCAAGACGGGCGGGGCCCGGGGCCAGAGTGGGCAGGGGAAGGAGAGAGGGTCAGGGAGGGGTGAATGGGCGGGGCCCGACCGGGGGCGGGGTCTGTGGGAGGGCTTGTGGGCGGGGCTTGGCCAATTAGGGAGTACTGAATGAGTAAAACTAGTGGGCGGAGCCTGGGAGGAGGCCTTTGTGGCGGGTAGAGGCCGGTTAGATCAGGGGCGGGGCCTTAAAATGGACCTGGGCCAGTGACCCTCCGGTTGGCCCTTCCCTGACCTAAGGGAGGGGCAGCAACGCTGAGAAAGGAATCGCAGCCTGCACTGATCGAGCTGAACTTCCCCTTGAACCTCTGCGTATCTGCACTGGTTGAGCTGGCTCCCTGCAATGTCTTGGCCATGGTGAGGACTTAGGAGTCCCCTAAGACCCAGGGATTAAAACTTGGTTCGTCCCCAGCTCCGCGCTACTGGGAGGTGGTAGGGGCTTTCAAGGTGGGGTCACTGGGCGTGTGCCTAGGAGGGGACCCTGGGACCCAGTCTTCTCTTTCTCTCTTTGCTCCCTGCTGCAAGGGCTGAGCAGTTTCCTCTGGCACTTTCTACTCGCTTCCAGCATGAGAGGTTACTGTGCTGAAGGCCCGGAAGCCATGGGCAGCCGACTCTGCGCTGAAAACTCTGATGCAAAATAAATCTTTCTTCTTAAGTTGCTTTGTCTTGGGTATTTTGTTACAGTAATGGAATGCTCGGGCAACCTCTGCCTGACTTCCTTTTTCTTTTTCTTTTTCTTTTTTGGTACCAGGGATCCAACTCACAACCTCGCACCTGCCAAGCAGACGCTTAAGCCACTGAGCTAAACTCCTAGCCCTTCTTTTTCTTTTAGCAGTGCTGGGGATCAAATCCAGGGCCTTGCCTATTAAGCAAGTGCTGTACTACTGAGCTATGTCCCCCTCCAGCCCTTTATCTTTTTTTTTTTTTTTGAGACCAAGTCTCACTAAGTTGTCCACACTGGCCTTGAATATGTGATTTTCCTGCCTCGGCCTCCAAGGAGCTGAGAACACAGGCATGTCCCACCACACCCAGATCTTCTTCACTTTAAAAAAATTCAGATGAGGCTGACCATAGTGGTTCATAGTGCAAACCTGTCATTCCAGCGTGTGGGGAGGCTGAGGCAGGAGGATCACAAGTTTGAGCCCTATCTCTCAAAATAGCAAATAAAAAAGAGCTGTGGATATAACTTCGTGAAGGCCTGATACCTACTACAAAACAAACAAGATCAAGCAAAAAAGCTTCCCCCTCAAACAAACAAATAAACAAACAGGTAAACTCCTATTCATCCTTTGAGGCCCTATTTTTTCTAGCACTGCCTCACATGTGCAACTGTTCTGCCCTCTCCCCATTCAAGGCCCATAGGTGCCCTCTGGACTCTTTGAGGCCCTGCATCCCCCTGATCCCCATGGCACTGGGCGTGTCTGTGTCTGTGACAGGAAGGGCCACAGGGGTGGGGATCTTCTCACCCAGGAAGGCCTCCACGAACTCCTCGGCAGCATGGGTGGCCACCTGGGCCAGCTGTTCTTGGCTGATGTTATGCAGCTGTGGTAGTGCTGACTCCACACCCTGTAGCAGGACAAGAGTCCCCAGTACCAGCTGGGCCAGGCTGGAGGCCGAGGTCTGAGCCGCCCCCTTCTGCCGCCGGAAGTTGCTGCGAAACTCGGGGTCTCCAGCCACCCCATCTCCATAGTACTCCTCCAGCAAGCGGCTGAGGGTTGGCCGGGGCTCAGGGACACTGCTCAGGTAGTCTGCAAGGAGGGCCCCATCCAGGGCTCCATTGAGGAAGGCCATGGTCAGCCCCGATGCCTTGGGGTCCAGCAGCGTGAACTTCTGGGGAGCAGAGAGCTGGTCCCAGCAGCCGTCAGTCCCCAGGCCCGGGAGGCTCTTGTTCTGGGGGCTCCGCAGGAAGGTGAGGCCCAGATCCGCGGCCAGGGTGATGGCCAGGAAGCTGTCCCTGGCGCTGAGCGATCTGGTTTTGCCTTTGGGTAAGGTGGCTCTGGCATCCGTAGGGGCGATACCTGGAGGAGCACCCGTGGGTCCAGCGGAGGTGGCGTCAGCAGCTGGGGGGCTGACCTGGCTCTCCGCGGGTAAGGTTAAGGCTAAGCCTTCGCGCACCTGTAGCCCGGCCGTCAGCCCCGCCAGCAGAGGCTGCACAGCCACGGTGGAGCCGTCGGGTGCCAGCACCACCCCGTACTCCCGCCCGTCCTGCACTTCATGGCGGGCCACCTCCTCGGCCAGCTCTCGGAACTCTGGGTCCAGAGGTGGGGGCCGCAGCTCAGTGACCGTGAGACGTGGCGCCTTCAGCAGGAGGCGGTGGAGGGGATGGCGGGGCCCAGAGCTCTGGGCTGACAGGAGCCACGCAGAGGCGCTTTCGTTGACCTCGGTCCCTGGCACCTTCTGCTCGAGCTCAGCCAGGGCCTGGATGACGGAGTCCATAACCAGAGGCAAAGAGGCTGCGGGGGAGAAAATGTGTCACCTGTCTCCCAACGTCCCCTGCTGAGCCCACGTCTTCCCCTTCTCCTAGCTCTCCACCTGATAACACGACTGTCCTTGTGCACAGAGGTAAACTGAGGCAGTCTCTTGTCTGTCGGTTAAGGATCTGGGAGCACTGGGGAGCCATGTAAGGTTACAAGCAGGAGAGACAGAGAGGCCAGGCTGGTGTTCTGAGATTGTTTCTGCCACAAGGAAATGGATTCTCGGGGTGCTGAAAGCGAGACGGGAGGTGGCGTGGTGGTGTGATGAAGACACAGAGGGCTCCCAGATGTTTAGGATAAAAGATGCAGCCAGGTGTGGTAGTGCACACCAGTCATCCCAGCACTGGGGAGACTGAGGCAGGAGAATCTCTGCAATTCCAGCCCAGCCTGGGCTACATGGTGAGTTCAAGGCCAGCCTGCACTACATAGTGAGACCCTGTCTCAAAAAAAAACAACAAAAAAAGCTGGGCGTGGTACAGTGCACACCTGTAATCTCAGCACTTGGGAGGCTGAGGCAGGAGAACTGTGAGTTCAAGACCAGCCTGGGTTACAAAGTGAGTTCAAGGTCAGCCTGAAGTGCATGGTGAGGTCCCATCTCAAAAAGACAAAACAAAAACAAAACCAAAACAAAACAAAAAACACACCAGCGTTAGGGATACAGCTCAGCAGCATAAGCGCCTGCCTGGCAAGTGCAAGGTCCTGAGTTCGATTCCTGGCACCAAAAAACAAATAAACAAAAAAAGATTCATCATTTTGGGTGATAGATGAAGTTAGGAATTTTAGAGGGGAAGATGACTGGAAAGATGGTCAAGAAAAGAAGCAGAGAGGGACTGTACCTTCTGAATGGCTAAAAACATAGAATTATTATTATTTTGTTTTTTTTGAGATAGGGTTTCAACTGTGTAGTTCAGGCTGGCTTTGAACTTGTGGCATCCTCCTGCCTCAGTCTCCCAAATGCTGGGATTACAGAAGTGTACCACCCATTCCCAGGACTGAACTCACAGCAATCCTTCTGCCTCAGCTTCCCAAGTGCTGGAATTACAGGCGTGTACCACCATGCCAGGCAAAAAATCTAGAATTTAGAGGTGTTGGGTTACCTGGCCCAGAGCTGGAATTATTGGATAAATCACCAATATTTATTAAACATTTACTATGTTCCAGGAACCACGGTAGGTGACGTGTCTGTGTGTGTGTGTGGTACTGGGATTTAAGCCAGGAAGTGCTGAAGGACACCCTCCTCTCAACCATTCTTAGTTTTCCTTTTTGATATAGGGTCTGACTGAATCACGGAGGCTGGCCTCAACCTTAGGATCCTCCTGCCTCAGCTTCCCAAGTAGCTGGGGAGGGGACCAGGGAAGCCTTCTGAGTGTTGGGATTACAGGCGCTCTTCAGTGTGCCCGGCCCCTGTTCCTATCCTGGTTCTATGGGGCCAGGAGCCTGTGAGTCCCCGGATTCAGGGCCAGAAGCCAACAGGGCCACCGTACACTTGTATGGAGCTGAGAGTCCCAGCCCCAAGCCTCTGCCCTCCAACCCACCTGTTCCGGGCTCCGGCCACAGCAGCAATCCAAGCAGGAGCCAGAGGACGCCGTGGGGTGCCATCGTGGGGCTTCAGAATCCAGTGGGCGTCTTGGGCTGGCCTCAGCAAGGACCCCGGCACTGCTGGAAGCCGACAGGTGGGAGAGCTCGGCACAGCCCTTGGCCCCTGTCAAAGTCCAGCGGTGAGTGACACGGTGGCTTCTCCCAGACAGTGGGAGGCAGCGGGCCTGTGGGAACAGAGTGCCCTGGGTCAAGGTCACCCGGCCCTAGGTCTTTCCCTCCTCTGCTGCCCCTGTCCCTGGCATCAAGGGTCAGCGAACCAGCCCCGTCCCAGGAGGGTAAGTAATTCAGACTCCAGCAAATTTTGCCCATTCTTGAGAGAGGTAAACCGAAGCCCATCCCACAAGCCCTGCCCTCTCCCTTGAGTGACAGCCCTGTAGCTACTGTTGTGCACCAGAGGAGACTCAGCTGCCTGGTAAGAACAGGCTGTGTTGCTGAGTATAACAGTGCAAGCCTGTAACTCTAGCGCTTGGGAGGCTGAGGCAGGTGGATCCCCATGAGTTGGAAGCCAGCCTGGGCTACATAACCTGACCCTATCTCAAAGAATGACAGCAACAACAAAACTAAGAACAGGCTGGCTGGGCATGGTGGTGCAGGCCTGTAACCCCAGCACTTGGGAGGCAGAGGCAGGAGGATTGCTGCGAGTTTGAGGTCAGCCCTGGCTACAAAGTGAATTCAAGGCCAGCCTGAACTGCATAGTGAAACTCTGTCTTAAAAAGATGATAACAAAAAATGAAATTTAAAACTAAGTCCAGGCTGTATGAGGCAGTTGGATCTTTCTGCTAGAGTTTCCGTAACTGTGACAAATTACTGAAATAATCAGCTTTTAAGGTTGAAAGGATTATTTTGCCTCACAGAAGCTTTGGAGCTTCTAACCCACGGTAAGGCAGCAAATTTTGGTTGAAAAAGGTGGTGGAGGAAGCTGCCACATGGCCTGACTCCTCTCTTTCTCTCTCTCGCTCTTTCTCTTTTTCTCTTTCTCTCTCTCTCCCTACCCCTCTCTTCACTGTTGTTTTGCCCAGATTCACCCACAGAAGAGGGGTGGCAGAACAAGAATTCCCCACCCGTCTCCAGTACTGGAGATTGAACTCGGGGCCTTGTGCTTGCTAGGCAGAGCTCTCCCCCTAAGGTGCAACCCCAGCCCTTTTTATTTTATTTGAGACAGCATCTCACTAATTTGCCCAGCCTGAGCTCAAACTTGAGATCCTCCTGCCTCAGCTGTCCAAGGAGTAGGTAGGATGACAGGGATATGGCACCACACCCAGCAAGCGCCGCCTTCTCTGAGGCCTGCGTCAAGCCCACGGCAACCGACGACGACGACGTCAGCTGTCACCCAGGTGCAGCCCCTGGTCCCAGGTGGAGCTAGAGGCGGGGCTGGGCCTGAGTGTCGGGGAACCTGGATGCTGTCCCAGGAGCTGGCTTCTGGACTCACCTGGGGTGACGGCGAGGCTCCTTCCACTTCCTCGGGTGCTTGTGGCTGAGTCCCAGCCTGCTCACTCCTTCATTCAGACCTCAGGGGGCGGCCCCATGAGGCTGGTCTGCTGTGCACCTGAAAGGCTTCTCTGCACCACCCAGCTGGAGGAGTTTCCGGGAGCCCCTTGGGCCTGGATTTGGAATGAGTCAGGCCTGGGGAAGCCCAGAGCGGCCAGGCCTGGGACCCGCTAGCCATCAGGTATTCCTCAGGTAGCACAGAGCTGGACACAGGAAGCATGGGCCAGGACCGGACGGATGGGATCCACTCCCCATAGGCAGTGCCCTCCTCCGAGCCCAAGTTTCCAAGGGTTTAGGGACGAGGGGCCCTTTCTGGTAGCAACAAATACAGGATGTGGGCACTGTCTAGGAGGAGGCATCTTCCTTGGGTGCAGTTAAAAAATCAGCCCACAAGATAAACTGATTTTGCTGGGTATGGTATTGCATGGCTATGATCCCAGCACTTGGGAGGCTGAAGCAGGAGGATCACCATGCATTCATGGCCAGCCTGGGCTACAAAATTTTTTTTATGGATTTTTTTTAAAGGTAGTAAAATCCAGCAAAACATAACAGAATGAAGTTAATCAAAACAAAGCAGTAGAACTGGTACAGAACTTCTAAGCAAGATACTATGAAAACAATAGCTACTATAGTATATCTTGTTATTTTCAGAATAGTTGACCTTTCCAACAGGTATAGTAAAATCAAACCAAAAACAAACAAACAAAAAAAAAACCCCCAAAAAACAAAAACACAATAAAACCAATAAAAACAGAGTATAAAATAAGGCCAAAAAAATTAATCAGAATAAAGCAAAACAATGAGAACAATATTGGGCCTCGAAGACAAGACAGAAGAGAATGCCCCATATTTGCTACATTGCGTACTGTCATCTTCCAAAGAGATGCTCAGGCTGCAGGCCCCAGGCCTGCAAAATGAACGAAACAATACCAGCGTTTAGTTGTTTTATGTACCTTAGTTGCTATCAATGTAGCCAGACCTCCGAATGAGCAGGCTGCTTTACGGGGGAGGTCGGGGGGAAGAACTTTGTCCTTGATTCTTAGCCTGCGCACCGGTAGGCGCCCGGGCGGGGTGGGGGGTGCGCATGTTTCTCCTCCTGGGGTCCACACCGATTGTGCAGGCCCCTGGAAGCCTGTCTTACTTGTGTCCTGGTTGGAGGCGCTCAGGCCCGGCTGGGCGGGCTCCCAAGGAGCCCATTTCTTTCTCCTCCTGGGGTCCACACCTTTTTTATGGATTTTTAAAAGGATTCTTTTTTGTTTTGTTTTTTAAAACAGGGTCTCTCAGGCTGGCCTTGAACTCACTATGTTGCCCAGGCTGGTTTCAAACTCCTGGTGATCCTCCTGCCTCAGCCTCCTGAGTGCTGGGATGACAGACATGTGCCATCTCTCCCTGCTGAAAAAGATTCTTTCTCTAAACTTTAGACCAGTTTGGGGTTCATGGCGACACTGAGCAGAAGGTTCAGAGGGTGCTTGTGAACCCCTGGTCTCACATAGGCCTGCTTCCCCCACTGTCACCAGTGCCCACCAGGTGGCATGTTGGTCACAATCGATAAAACCTACAATGACTCAGCACAGTCACCCAAAGTCCATAGTCTAATTTAGGGAGTCACTTTTTTGTTGTTGTTCTTTTTGAGACAGGGTCTCACTATGCAGTTCAGGCCAGCCTTGAACTCACTTTGTAGCCCAGACTGGTCTTGAACTCACAACGCCCTGGTGCTTTTTTATTTAATTTTATTTATATTTTTATTTGGAGACAAGGTCCACAGGCAGGTTGACTTCAGGCTTGTGATCTTCCTGCCTCAGCCTCCTGACTGCTGGGATGACAGGAGTGCATCACTATACCCCTGATGATATATGATATGAAGCACTTTTCAAATGTGTATTTGCCATCTGTGTGTCTGTTATGGTTTGAGTCTGGATGTCTCCTCCCCACTCCCAAAGCCGCACACAGTCAGACCCGGGCTTCTAGAGCTTGTGAATGACTCATGGTCCAATACAGGGGTTAGGGCTGTCAGTGCTGCACTCAAGTGGGTGTGGCCTGCATTCAGTACAAGAAACAGAAAGAGTCTTTTCTCCATGCCCCTCCCTCTTTGCGCTGGTGGTTTTTTTGCTGTCTTCTGCCACCATGAACTGTTGCCCCTGTGCCACGCCACCCTACCTGAGAGCCAGTGGATTGCAGACTGAAACCTCCACAAACTGTGGCCTAAATACACTTTTCCTTCCTTAACTTTAGGTGTTGGATATTTTGTCTCAGCAAGGAGAGAAAAATAACCAAGACAATATCTTTTTGGAAGAGGGATCCGTTTAGGTCTTTAGCTTCTTTTTATTTATTTTTTTTGTTTTGTTTTTTTTTTGCGGCACTGGGGATTGAACTCACAGCCTTGTGCTTGCCAGGGCAGGCACTTAAGCAGCTAAGCCAAACTCCCCAGCCCTGGTTTTTTGAGGCAGGGTCTCACTATGTAGCTCAGGCCGGCCTTGCGCTCGCGTTGTAGCCCAAGCCGGCCTCGAACTCACAACGCTCCACCTACCTCAGCCTCCCGAGTGCTGGGATTGAAGGCGTGTGCCACCACGCCCGGCTTTTAGCTTCTTTTTAAAAAGCTGATTGTTTGCTTTCCTATTGCGGAGTTCTTTGTGTATTTTGGATCCTAGTCCTTTTTGCCAGCTGTGTCTTTTGTCAATATCTTCCCCCGCGTTTGTGGCTCGTCCTTCCGTCCTCTTGCGATAAGTAACTTTGGAAGGCAATAGTTTAAGAGATCAAAATGAATGCAAAACTTTGATGATGAATACTTTTTTTTGGGAAACAATTTCTGTTAGGAAAAAGAGAAGTAAACAGATGTGCGCTCAGTGTGACAGGTTTATTGTAGAACAAACCTGAAGGGGACCTCTCTGATCCTAGAGACCAGACCAGCTGCTCTCCTACGGGCTGTGGGGTCTTTTGTAGGGTCGCGGGAAAGGGACAATTCAGTGAGAGGGGTTGTGACATCTGCCAAGAACAAGACTTGAGGGAGCACAAGCAGTAATGGTCGCCCAAGGATGAGGCTTGGGAAAGCACCGGGAGTAGTGGCTACTGTCAACGGCAGGGCTGACAGAGTTAGGACTCCTTGGGTACAACTGTGCCAGGAATGGGGGGCTTACGGGGGGTCTCTGACCAGGAGGGTGGAGATCAGATTCCTGTAGGGTCTCACTATGTACCCCAGGCTGGCCTGGAACTCATGGTGATCCTCCTGCCTCAGCCTCCCGAGTGGGGATTTCAGGCATGCCCCACCGTGCCTGGCATGAGGAATAAAATATTAAGAATTTAAAATAAAGACAAGATCAGTTAGTCTTGTGCTGACATGTATTGGAGCTAGACAGCAAAGGGAAATTCAGGAAATCTGATCTCGTCTTCCTGTTACACCTGTCTTGCCCCAATTCTGGCCCTGTGTCCCCCAGAGTAGAGCCGCCCCCAGATGCTAGAGGATGGCTCTTATGTGAGACCCTTACTCTGTGGCTTCATGGTTTGGAAATGACCTGGATTCAGCAGCATGGACTCTAGATTGACCTCTCTGTTCCTTGCCTGTATGTGGCTGTTCATGGTAGGGTCTCTGAGAGCAGTTTTGTGTAGCTGCTCATTTATTCCCATTTTGTCCAGCTGGAGGTTGAACTCAGAGAGGTTATGTTACTGATCTAAGGTCACACGGCTGGAACCTGGGGAAAGGGAAGACTGGAAACCCACTGCTAGTTTCCATTAGTCCCCAAGGCTAGCTGGGGGAGGGGGGTGGTGTGCATGTACCAATGGTCCTAGATACTTAGGAGGCTGAGGCAGGAGGACTCCTTGAGTCCAAGAGTTCTGGGGTCAATCAACCTAGGTCAGAAATCGAGCCAGGTCAAAGCACCAGCCCAGGGTTGAATAAGGGTCACAGTGATTATGAACCTGCAAACAGGAGACAAGGGCCAGGCATAGTGGTGTTTGCCCTTAATCCCAGCACTTGGGAGGCTGAGCCAGGCGGATGCCATGAGTTCGAGGCCAGCCTGGACGACGTAGCAAGACTCCCTCTCGATAAAGAAAAAAAGAAGGAGAGAGGTTTGGAGATCGGCCTTGGTGAGATTCCTGCCCAGGATTTCATGGGCCAGTCAGACAGCAAGCCTTGATTTCCTTTGAAGTTTGGGGCTGTAGGTGTAGCTCAGTGATAGAGTGTTTGCCCAGTGCTTGCTAGTGGGGCCTGGGTTCCATCCACAGCACCATCAACAAGACAGAAAAAAAATCCTCAGAAACAAACATGGGAGTCAGGCATGGTGGCTCATGCCTGTAATCCCAGCACTTGGGAGGCTGAGGCAGGAGGATTGTTGCGAGTTTGAGACCAGCCTGGGTTACAAAATGAGCTCAAGGTGAGCCCGAACTGCATAGCAAGACCCTATCTCAAAAAAACACGAAACACAAAACAAAACAAACAAACTTGGGATTGGGGCAGAGCCTACTTTGTGTACAAGCCAGGGGTGGGCCCAGCCAGCGGGACTTTCCTCAGGGCCTGTGCCCAGGATTTGTGACCTCCAGAGCAGAACTCCTCGTTATAGTTTACGTCTAGATGGCCTCCAGGAGCCTCATGGGCTCATAGGTGGGCTTTTGAAAGATGATTGGTTTATGGGGGCTTATAGTTACTTTCTCTCTCTCTCTTTTTTGGTACCGGGAATCGAACTCAGGACCTTATACTTGTAGGTGCCTATGCCACTGAGCTATATCCCTGACCTTCTTTCTTTGTTTTCTTGAGACAAGGTCTCACTATGTGATTTAGACTGGCTTTGAACTCACTATGTAGCCCGGGCTGGCCTTGAACTCACAGTGATCCTCCTGCCTCAGCCTCCCGAGCGCTGGGATGACAGGTATGCGCCGCCATGCCTGGCTGTATAACTGATTTCTTATTAACTTCCCGTTAGGAGTTGGGATTGGATCAAAGAGGGAGTGGCCTGGAAGTGCGTGTCTCCCTCCCCCGCCCCTCCTTTCAGTCTCCACTTGCTGTCTGCCCTGCCAAGAGCCGCTGGCTTTGCCCCAGTGCTGTGCCACTGCCTTGGAGCGGACGGCAAAGGCCTGAAAACCTCTGCAAACTGCGAGCACAGATAAACTCTCCTCCCTGAAGCTGCTGGCGTTGGGTGCTGTGTCTCAGGGACCAGAGAGAGGCGAGCACGCCCCCTCCTCCAGGAAGCCTCCGATCGCCTCCTGTTTTCTCCCCTGTGGCCCCCTGGGGTCCTCCCTGTGGCACCAGCCCATGTTTGCAAGTCTGCCTCTCTCTCCTCAGACTGGAAGATGGGGCCCCCGAAAGTGCCCAGCACGGGCTTGGGACCAAGTGGGTGTTAGGGAAGGTTTGCTGGGGACCTGGAATCCCTGACTGCAGGAGGCC
>RJWM01032871.1:0-21065 GCA_004363535.1 Dasyprocta punctata | reverse complement strand
AGTTGTTAATTTTAGCAAGTAATGTAGTGTTTGATGTATGGACAGATTCAGTAAATATGTTCTTGATATGCTGTAACAGTAGGAATAAATAATAACTGACTGTAAGTACCTTTCCAGCACCGAAGTTTGTGTTCTATGATTCAACACGATCTTATCAAATCTATGAGAAATAGGATGTCATGTCTATCACTTCCCAGACTCCTAATCCTGAATTCATGCCTACAAGGGAAAAGTGTTTGATCACCAGATGCAACTGCTTTGCTTGAGAGACTTTGTTTCTTTTAATCAAAGGAATGGGTGATAAACCTGAGAATAACATAAGAACTATGGCCTGGTGCCAGTTTCCATAGTAAATGGGGATAACCAGCCACTGTTCTTGGGCAAAGTGAGCTGTATTTCTGTTTGCAGTTTACCCGACAGATATAACTTTCAAAACAACTGCATTATTAAAATTCATGCATCAAAAGCATTCATATTATCCCATATCTGAATTCTACCGACTTGTACAGTGATTTCCTTTCCATTCTACATTGTGGTTAAAATACAATTTTTTGGTCTAATAAACTGTCTTGGTCATGCAAATCTGAAGATACTGCATTTTGGACCATGTTTGTAAAACAGTCCTCACTTTGCATCGTGTTCTAGTTAAGAATCGGCTTTTTAAAGGTAATATTCTGTTTTCTCTTTGTTCATTTGATTTTGTGGTTTGATGTTAGCTATTTGTTACTCATTTATTCACTTGGTTGATTTCTGCTGGCAAAGGACATATTATAGAGATACTAGCAAAAACATTTGGGTGGCAGTTAAGCATTTAACTATGTGAGTGTTTCACATACATCATACCAAACATCTGGCCACTGGAAATTGTTCTCAGTTTGTATTCAGATGATTACAAATGGTACCAAACTTAGCCACTGTCAATAAGCACTACTTACCTGAAAATACAAGGGCCATACAACTTGCAAGATCCATGAAGTGGATCTCAGCAGGGAAGTTTAACAAAAAGAGGTTGCTAACTACCTGCATAGTTACCAAGGAATAATTCTGAGGACAGAATATGTGAGAGCCCCATTCACTCTATAACTTAATAAGTCATCCAATAAATATATACAATGCTGCTCAAACTAAACTTCAATCCAGGAAATGATGCATTGAAATAAGACATTAATTTCTTCCCCCCTAAAAGTCCCATGCTGCATATTAACCCTCTTCTTAACCATTGCTGAACTGTTGATATGGTTGATTTTTGACTGAATATATTACACAGAGCTTTCCAACTGGCAGGTTCCTGCCTTTTATGCACCAGGAAAACAGTGTATTATTCTAAAAGTTACCCTAGAGAGGAGGTACAAAGAATATGTCATCCATGTGGAGGAGGTATTGAGAAACTCATATGAGCTACCCTGTGAAATTAATGTTCTCACATGCATTGCTATTATTTGGTCTCTTCTCTTCTCTTCTCTTCTCTTCTCTTCTCTTCTCTTCTCTTCTCTTCTCTTCTCTTCTCTTCTCTTCTCTTCTCTTTTCTCCTCCCCTCTCTCTCTTCTCTTCTCTTCTCTCCTCCTCTTTCTCTCTCTCTCCCTCTCTCTCTCTCTCTCCTCTCCCCATCTTGCCAACAAATGTTGTTGAGGTGTTATTCATCACTGAAAATACACTCTGCTACAGACAATTTAGTTTATGTGCCAGAGCAAATACACAGTCACAGACAATTTATTTAATGCAAGCAGAAAGTCTTGGTATCTGCTCATAGGTCCTAGTTGGAACAAGAGGAACAAAGAAAGCAGAAAAGAATTTAGCAAGTTTAATGCAGAAAAGGGAGAGTTTATATAGCTCACTGTCTGTATTGCCTTTGATCACTTCCTGTTGTAGAAATTTGTCTTTGTGGATAAAGGCAGAAGCAGAAAATAACAGTACAATTTAGAACATCCTCTGTCAGAGAGTAGCAGGTGTATTTTGAAAGAAGTATAGCAGTGTTGTGTATTATAGCTGTGCAACCTATAGAAACAAAAACTCAGGCAACAGCTGCAAATACCAGGACAAAAACAAGAAATGGTCCTCAAAATGAGGGAAAGAGAAGCCTGGGGAGATAAGCACCGAGTGTCATGACCCAAGCCTAGTTTCAAAAGAAGGAACATGCACGGGGGGAAGAAATCTAGGAAGACTCAGGAACAAACATCACACATCACAAGAACAAACATCTCTAGTCGCCTATGGCTCCCAACACACATTGGCCGTCAGGCAGCAATGGTTCTGAACCTGGGCAGGACTGGTCCTGTAGCCAGGTGAATTCCAGTCCTGTTGGGAAGGAGAGGTTCAGAGCAGTTGGGACTGTCACTCACCATAATGGTCACATCATTTTCTTTTCAACTTCTGACCTCATGCAGATAGTTTTGTTTGCTCCCACTCTTTCTTTAATGATAAATATTCTATATTAATAAATCATATCTGCGTAGTTCCTTTTTATTGCTTTTTCTGTATTGCTTTTGTTGAAAAGGAAATTATTTTGTGGGAAGAAGATAAAGAAATCAACTAATTAGTCTCTTCAAATGCTAATTGTAGAACCAGTTGATTACTTGGAATCTTTGTAAAATGATCATAGTCTCTAATGCAAGCTGCTATCTAAACGTACAGTAATGTAAATATAAATTCCATTCACAGTACAGAATTTCCTGCACAGATACTCTGAAGTTTATGAACTTCATGTAGCACAATTCAGACTAACCACTCCTTCCTTTTTTTACATGATGTAAATGGATGATAATTTATATAAACAACTGACTCCTCAAAGTCAAGATATTAAAATTATACCAAGAAATAGACTTCAGTGTCTTTGACCTGACATTGGCAGTTTTCAGCTTTCCAGATATACTAACTAGGTAGAAAATATCACATTTTTTTTTATAACTTTCACTTCTTTTAATTATCTTTTAATTAACTTCTATGTCCTTTAATGAAGATTTGAGGTTTTTTTAATCTTACAGAGTTCATGACTCCTGAATACCCTTAATGCCACTGAGGACAGATTTTTACATAATAATTGGGTACTTAAATGTAATAGCATGGTAGACAAGCTATAGTCTGATGTCTTTGAATTAGCATAGACTTTGATAAGATTTTTATTCCACTGCCCTGGGAATCATATGTTTTAAGATAGAATTGTTTAGAGTTGGGCAAAAATCAGAAGTAATAAAAACTGAAATTCTTAAATTAGCGAGCCAGAAAAATAATGAAATTGAATTGGCTTAGGGACTATTCTTTCTCTTCACTGTATCTCCACCTCCATGACAGTCCAACAAAAAAGTGTAAAAAATTTTTAAAACATGTTTAAGGAGATAGACATTTAGCTACTCTGATTTAACCATTTCACATTGTATACTTGTATCAAATTATCATGCTGTCCCCTATAACGTGTAAAATTATTATAGTAAAATTATAATAAGATTTTTGAGCCGGGCGTGGTGGCGCACGCCTTTAATCCCAGCACTCAGGAGGATGAGGTAGGCGGAGCGTTGTAAGTTCGAGGCCGGCTTGGGCTACGACGCGAGCGCAAGGCCAGCCTGAGCTACATAGTGCGACCCTGCCTCAAAAAACCAGGGCCGGAAGTTTGGTTCAGTGCCTTAAGTGCCTGCCCTGGCAGGCGCGAGGTTGTGAGTTCAAGCCCCGGTGCCGCGAAAAAAAAAAAAAAGAAAAAGAATTTTGAAGTATAAAGGAAAGAGAAAACTCAATGATGAGGGAATTCAATTATTTTATTTTAAAAAATCTAAATTCTTAAAGAACAAAATTGTACTCTGGACTGAAATACCATAATTTTTTTTACAGAGCATCTGAGGTCCACTGCAAAATGTCACTTACTTTGTGTCATTATTTCCTGTTTTGGAATGATCTGATTTAAGGTTGTGATAAATTTTGCTTTTAACCTGTATAGCAAATACTTTTCATAGTGTAAACAAAAAGAATAATAATACAGCCAAAGACATGTTTAAACTACTTGTGTAAACAGACTATGCCTAAGAAACCATCTCTGTTTATGGCTTGCATAGGAATGAGTGTTAGAGCTGTTAGCTATTGATGCAATCTCCTCATTTAGTATGTGTAAAAACTTAAGACTACGTAACTTGCTCAAAAATCTCAAAGCCTGAGCTTTTCTTTTATTAAGGTAAGCCTATTAATATATCTATTTTTTTAAAACTTTTCACTATTTAGTAGCTGGAAATGTGACATAAGCTCCAAAATATTAAGATTTCATTTCTTTTAATATGTCATTTAAAAGTATAACCATTCTAAACTTTTTCAATATTTCACTATATTATTCATAAGTATTATTTAGTATTACCATTCTATATTTATTTTAGACTTCATCTCAATTAGCCTATACATGAAAATTGGCCTATACTCATAAATCTGTTTGCTGTGAAGATAAAATTCTAAAGATAAACAACAGAATTATTTACTGCTTCATATAACTTGCACTCCAATGAAATACCAAGACATTTTTACATTTGATACCTCTGAGTGATCAAAGTTCAACCAGTTACCTTGAGATCATATTTCAAAATGAAATATTTGACATCAATAGAGAAATTTTCCTTGCATTTGTCTTAACTTTTTCTTCACTCAGTTGAACCATATGTGCTTGCATGACACTTTCTTTGATCATAAGGTAATTCCAGAAGCTAAAATGTAGGTGAGAATGTGGTGCCCATTAGTATTCTCTGAAAGCATACTCCACAGCCTAAGTCCAAACCAATATGAAGGGATTTGGAACCCTTAGAGGGATATTTCCATGCCTTCTGGGTCAGCCCACATCGAACTGTATAAATACTTGGAAAGCCATCCCCACATCTTCCAAACAATTTAACATCACCCTTGAACTCAGACATCAAGAGATTTTTTCTTTTTTATTTCCTTATTCAAAGATTGATCACTTATTCAAAGAAACTGAAATTTGGATCCCTCTGTATTAGTGGTCTCAAACTTGTCGATCTCTGAACCAGTTATACTCAGAGTGTTTTGAAGGCCTCAACTAGCTTTTTGTTATGTGGGTTATATTTGTTAATATTTACCATGTTAGATATTAAAACTCAAAATTAAAAATTTTAATTTAAAGTTGCAATTAACTAATTTTATAATAAAAATTATTAACATGTTTTTAAGAAAAAGTAACTACATTTTCCAAAACAAGTTAGTGAGGTGACAATACTTAAATTTTTGCAAATTTCTACTGCTTGGCCCAGCAGAAAACTACTGGATTCTCACGGTTGCTTTTGGAATGAATCTGTTGTAATCCATTATTTTAGTTGAAGCATAAGAGAAAATGGAGGACAATGATCAATTCAAAGCCATATGTGAAGATTTTATTTCTACCAGTTCTTACCCTAGGAAATCTGACAGACTCCTTCGTCCTAAATCACCATTGTAGTTCACAACCAAGTACATTGCTGCAGTTTTCCTCACCCCTTGGCAATGACATCACAATTTTTTTGTGGTCCTTGAAACACTTGGATGAGTCCTGCCTCTATGTACTTTTGCAGGGTATTTTGTTTTGTTTTGTTATGCTTTGTTTTGTTTTGTTTTGTTTTTACCCATAAAGGATAACTTTTACATCTCTGAAATCCCTGAAATAGTAAATCTTAAGTAAATGCTCTAAATTACTTTATTTTTTATAATGAAAATTTTTATATGATCCTAAGACTTTCTAGTTCAATCTCTTTATTTTTTCAGATAAGAAAATAGAAGCTAAGAAGAACAACATGACTTTTGCAATGACATGACTTTCATAAAATGTGAAAAATTTTATACCCGCCCACTTTTGGGCATTTAACACCAATGTGGTCAGACAGACTAATGCACTAAATAGATATGGCTTTAGAAAAATATACTTAAGAGCCCTGTCCCATAATCATGAATTCACCTAGTTGAAATATTCTACAGTTGACCCCACTAATTCTGAACTGCACCACCAATGCAATGCTAAGGGAGATGAGGACCTACTGGAAGAAACATGAACTAGTCCAAGATCTCTTAGATCCTAAGTCAAGTCAATTCAGGTCAAAAGAAGAACCAATTCAGAATAGTTTCACCCAGATGTTATGCTATTCATGACCTACACTGGAAATATTAAAGGGATAAGAATTTCCTCTGGTATTGAGGTTCAAATACACCTTTATAGATTTCAACCCCGGAAGGCACCTTCATGCTGCCTTGTTCATATAATCAGTTTGGACAATTCTGAGTGATCTCCTTTCCAGGGAGGCAGAAATTGGTTTCCATGGAGCTATCCATAGTGCTCATCTCAAAACCATTTTTCAGTGTTCTAGCCAGTTTAGGTCTGCCGTGCTGTCCAAGTATTTTTAAAACACCAACCTTTTTTGTGAGTTTTACTGTGGTTATTTCTCAAAATTGTGCCTGTATTGTGAAGCCTGGAGATCTTACACTACAGGTTATTGTCGTCTGTCCGTTCCTTTCCTCTTCACGGTAGCATCATCTTTACCAATAATCGACCCACCTGCTTCTACTCACTGGTCCAAGTAAATTACCCCACTTAAGACAAAGCAATGGTCAGTGCTGTCCTTAAGAGTAGCTACTAAGCATGATTTAAATATGGCTGCCTTGCCCAAAGCATATTCTTTTAGATTTGCAGTGTGACAGAATTCTCATTTGGGAATTGCAGCATCAAAGAACAATACTGATTGAATTTATATAGGGCAGTGGATTGAGTATTGGATGTGTACATTCACAGCATCCCCATGAGATATATATATTATTACCCCCACTTTACAGGTGAAGGAACTGAGTCACACGGAAGTTAGTAATACATTCATCTTAACACACTCAGTATATAGCACAGTCTCATATTTGCATCTAGTTGCTGTACTGCACCCAGTGCATTCTGCCTAGCAGAAGTCTAAGACAGTGTTGACAAACCTATGATATGCATGCTGCACTCAGTTGTTTGCTGTCATTGAAACCTCTAAAAGGCTCACTGTCACTGGTCTAGGAGAACATTAGACATCCTTAAATCCGTTGCTCTTTTTCGTGGAAACAACATTTGGCATCTGTCCTTTACCATATCTTTTATTTAGTTACTTTTTTATTTCGGTGTTCATTGATGTTTAACCAAGGATAGTTAAGATATATATTCCTTGAGCACTGATTGAGTGCAGGTGCTATGCCATCAAAAATCTCTAGCCTCTTTCTCCATACCAGATAACAGCAATTAAGTCAGAGTGATTTGCTCCAGGCCAGAAGCTCACTGACTAGCACAAGGCATCTTTATGTGTTTTGAGCCTAGAGATACCATTAATGCCACGATGTCCATAGCCAGACTGAAGGAAAGTTTTGCAAGTGATGAATTTGAACTTTATTCTTTGAAAGCTAGATGTAATTATCTCCATCAGCCTTTGTTCACACTTTTAGAGCTTATTTCCTAGTTGCACTTAATCTTCAATCTCTTCTAATTTCAAAGTTACAGAGTTCAGAGAGCCAACTCTATGTTATGCACTCCCTTAACCAGACAGCTAGTCAATAGCAGAGAATAATCACTTCCTCTCAAGGATTCTAACTTAATCACATTGTTTGCCATATAAGGTAAATGTCAATAGTTCTGAGAATTAGAAAGAAAATATATCTTGGGAGTCATCTTTTCAGCCTCACACAGTGCATCTTCTGGTCTCCAAAGATTCATGTCCACCCAATGTGCAAAATATACTCACTCAGTTCTGGCTTCTTCCCAGATCACCACATATTACAGCATTAATTCAAAGCCTACCTAAATCTCATCTAAAATTTCATCTAAATATCATTGTCTCAAAAGTCTCAAATGATTTATAGTTATCATCTAAATCATCTGCTTCAGGTATGTGTGAAATGCTGTGTAGTTTCCATCCGGGGGGCAAAAGTCCTCTCCTTGTCACATCTCACAGCACAGTATCTTCCCACAGATCTTCCCACCTTCATGGTTAATATTGAAGTTTTGAGAGAAATCAAAGAGCTCCCAATACCTTATAGGCATTGTTTAATTTGGTTAGATTCAGTTTTGTTTTCTGCTTAATTGTATTGCAAATGGATGAAAGTTAAAGAGCTTCTCTTGAAAGTCAGCCGGAAGCATTTGGTATGTTGATGCCTGAAGTGAAAGTCCTTCCTGATGTCTGAATCAGTCACACGAGCTTCTCTGGCTTTGAAAATCTTGGAATGTATTCCAGCAGATTTGACTAATTCCAGCGCTCTTCATTGCATTGTCAGCCAGTGATGTACACAACCTTCTGTACACAAAATAGCTTCCAGACCAAAGCTGTATGGAAGTATATTTTCAAACAATTAAGTTGACAATTACAGGCAAAAACTTGGGTGAAAATTCAACATATATGTATGTATGATTTCAAGTAACTCAGGTGACAAAAACCTTTTTCTCTACATACAATTACATTTTAATGCAGGTAATGGTCACAGCCGACCCATTTGATTAGCAAATATGGAATTGCTTGGTGCTCGACTGAGAGATATTTCCCAATTTTAGAGATATTGAAAGCAAACCGCATGTATCTTAGACTTAAGGTGGTATAGTGTTTCCATATAATTAAATGCTTTTCTGTACACATAGACTCAAACCAGCTGTCATTTTAATAGCTGCATTATTTCATTACACTGTGTACAGCCACTGACTTTTTATTAAATATGTAAGGTGTTTCCAACATTTCTTTAATTAGTCTTTGCAATATGTGCCCTTACATTGAAATATAGTTTAGATATTTTAACCTTTATTTCAGAAAGTATGTTAAATTGAATTAAGAAGATGTATATTAAATTGAATTAAGAAGATATCTTGCATCAATATGCAAAAATACTGTTTTAAAAATCATCTGATTTGGTTTTTTCTTAGCCTATATTTTACTTGCTAAGTATATATTTAGTTGAAACAAATTAGCTGGATAGCCCACTAAGTTACTGTCAGTTATGAATGCTTTATTTATATATTTGTTTGTTTAATGTATTTCAGTTATCCAGAATGACCTGAGGAAAAACATTTGGCCCTAGTGAACTGCGAGGAAGGAAGAACTCAGGAAAGACCTTGTATTAGTGACTTTTCTGTCATTAGGACAAAATGCCCAGCAATCACAATTTAAAGGAGAGGAATTTTACTTTGGATCCAAGTGTCAGAGGGTTCACTCTATGCATGATCAGCTGGCTGCAAGGCAGGAATGGCATGATGGAAGGGCATGGTGAAGGAAAGTTGCTCCACTCAAGGAAGCCAGGAAGAAGAAAGAGAAAGGGAGGAGATGAGGACAAGAAACTACCTTCCCAAATCATTCCTCTAGAAACCCATCTCCAAGCATGCCTCGCCCCTTAGCAGTACATTTTAGTCATCAGTGAATTACTCCACTAATGAGTATAGCATCCCCATGATCCAATCACTTGCCAAAAGCCTCACCTCTGACTGAACACATAAATAAAACTTGGGGGACATTTTAGGTCTAAACTACAACAGGCCTGGACCATGAAGGAGTATCAGTGAAAGGGCAGCCAGGCATAGTCCGAGGTCACCTAAGAATCATTAGGGGATAAGTTTGTTGGATGGGCTGGTGAAGACAGTTACTAAGAGGAATGGTGGGCCGTGGTGGAAAGCAAGCATTGCCTAATTCTCTGTTAGCCCTTAGTTTTATCTGATTAACATGCATAGCCCAGGGCCCTTGCTGTTACCCTTCCTCTGCTGTGAAAGAGCAGGTGTAGCTGGAGAATTCTAGGGTACTATTGGGGAATCAGAGAAGGTGGAGCGAACGTGTCAACCCTTACAGCACAGCTCAGAGACTGAGTGCTCACGAGCACAGGACAAAGGTCAGATCCTGGAATTGTGTCACTCTCGTCAGGGCCAGGGGTACGGCCTTCTGCTGAGGGAAAACCTCGTCTATTTCATATGTTTCTTCTTTCCCCTATTAAAACTTTTATTTAACTCTGTAATAAACAAAGTCCGAGTTTATTTTTAAACATATTATCCCTTCCAATTTTACAATTCATTTATATTTATCACTACATTCTTCTATTCTTTTTAATATATTTCCAGTGATCTCTTTCTTACCTTCCCTCTGTATCTTTAGACTCATGTCAGATTCCAGCAAGACCAGGAGTTGTGTACAGAAGTAAAGTGGCCAAAAACCCCACGGTGCAAGCATAAAAGGAGCTATTGACCTGCAAAGCTGCAAGTGGTGGCCCTCTGCATGCCTTCCTCCTCTAATTAGACTCTCTCTTCCTTCATAGATAGCATTCTGGGGCTGGTCTGTATGAGAGTGTGTGTGTGTGTGTGTGTGTGTGTGTATGTGAGAGAGAGAGAGAGAGAGAGAGAGAGAGAGAGAGAGAGAGAGAGAGAGTGTGCATGTGTGTCTGTGCGTAGTGGATGAGGCACTCTGGCCTCCTAGCTGAGCTGCGGTGCCCAGAAGGGTGCTCGGCTAGCATTGTCCCAGCTCCAAAAGGAAGAAAAAAAGCCCGTTGTCTCTTTATAAAAGCTTAAAATAGAACTTCTTTTTTAAATTCTGCACAACCTCGTAAAAGCTCCGATCTATTTTCTGACTTACTATAACCGCTGGGTCACTCATCCATAATGTTGCTCTCTAGGTTTCTCCAAATCTATTTGAGTCTCTTCCTCATGTATAACAAGTTACATTTTTTCCAGGTTGAGTCCCATTTCATTTTTTTCTGTATTTTTTAATCTAAATTTAGTGCAGTATAATCAATTCATAGTGGTGTCTGCAACAATACCAAAATTAGAAATCTTTTCAAATTTTACTAGCAATGTGCTATTTTCTTACTTTTTCCAAATTTTCTCACTGTGTTAACATAACAGCTAATATTTTTGTAGTGCTTTACAGTTCACAAACTACTTTCAAACCCATCATTTTCTGGAAAGTAGTATATTAGTAATTCTCATTACTATGACAGAGACAGCCTAGTTTGAGACTGGAGGTATAGCTCAGTGGTAGAACACTCACCTGGCATGTACAGCATCCTGGGTTCAATCACACAGGGCCACACAAACATCACAAAAATGCACATACACACACACACACACACACACACACACACTCCTGGTTTGTCAAAGGCTACCCAGTTACAAATAGTTGAGACTGGATCTCTTCACCTGTCTCTAAAGACAGTCTCTTTTCTACCACCCAATGAGAAGGTAAGGCTAGCAAATGCAATTGTTATAATTATTTAACAAGAAAAAAATAAATATCAGTGTCTAGAGAGTTAACCATAGATTTTGGTCAGCTATAATGTGTTCATATTTTTGTCAACATAAAGGAAAGATACATAAAATCAGTGGCAAATGCCTTTAAAGACATTAAGAACTAACATTTATTTAGCAGTTACAATGCATCGTGCTCTGTATAAAGTACTTTCGAAATACTATCTCAATTAAATTAGTAACAGCCCTGTGAAGAAAGTACCAGTATAGTCCTCAGTTTGTAGATAAGGAAACTGATTCTTAACAGATCTTGCAGGCCACACTGGGCTCATAAATAATGTGATAGGGACTTGAACCCTGCACGCATGCCAGTGAGCATGATTGCCACTAAACTGCTAGGATAAATGAGGGCTGTTCTATAACTAATCTTAAATTAGAATTTCAGTTGCACATTGGCTGCATTAATTTTGGAAATATCTATCTGTGAAATGATTAAATAATTTTTTTTAAAAAATTAGCATCTGGTTAGTACTCATGAATGTCAGCTGATAGGCTGCAGACACTACCCACCCTGTATTTCTTTATTTTAAATATCTCAGGCTCCTGTTATTCAATCCAGTAAACCTCCATATTTTTCTGCACACTTAATCTTTAAAAGTGTCATCTCTTTTATATATACGTGTCCATGGCTAACCAGGCACTCTTCTTTCTTTCCCATATTTGAGCAATTCTCTCACCACACAGAGTAAGGATATTCATTCTTCACATGGTGTTATTATTTCAAATGAGGTAATAACTGCACCACCCTTTATTTTAGAGCATCATTTCTGCTCTCTCTTCTTCTGGTATCTTTTTCTTCAAAATGCCAGAATTCATTTGATTATTTTCCACGGCTATTTGAGCACATTCTCCATGCATTTAAAAAATAAAACAAAAAACAGACTCTGCTACAGTCATCTCCCATTGACACTACATAATTTCAAAACAGAGGTTTTGACCTCTTTTTCCTGTTCCATCCTCTTTTCCACTGATAGACTGGATCATGGACTAATCCCTCAGAGGCAGAGCAGTGGTGCTTGATATTTTCAACACTTAGGTGGATTTGTTCTCAGAGCCCTCTTGCCTCAGGCTATTAATTGTCTTTCTACAAGATTTTGTTTTCTACTTCTCTCAGCCCTTAGAATTTATGCAACAAACTTTCACTTTGCTTTTGACCTACAGTAACATGTGGTAAACCCCACTTCAAAAGGCAGCATTTTATGCATGGCATTGGAGTTGAAATTGCATTTGTCTATGAATATGGCCAAAAATGAAAACTCTGAGCTCAATGTCAAACCTGATGTCATCTTCATAACACAAATTTAAAGTGCCTTTAATTGGAATAGACATTTTATGACCTGAATATTTCTGTAAACCTAGTCCATACAGCCAATGTAGCCAAAATGAAAATACATTAAACAGCATAAAATTGTAAAATAGGCATGTGGATAAGCTTTATTGATATTAGAAAATATTATAGTGAGACTGGCTGTCAAATTTTCTCGTGTTGGGGTACCACATTAAAAATGAGAGTTGTAAATAGCACTTACGTAATTAGAAGTCAAACCTGTTTGGATCCACAGCACTTTCTCCAGACAATTACATTTTTGAACCTTTAGCAGATGGCCAGAATTAAGTCCTGGTGAGCCTTTTCCATAGTAGCGGAGCCAACATGCAATAATATGTACCATTGGCAACGATTTAATTTCACCTGAAAAGAATCTAGTGAACAGAAACTACTGCATCTGAGAGTGCGTGTCTGTAACTTTGGCAGAACAACTGCTTAACTGCTTCCATTGTTTAGTCCCCAGTGTCTCTGCATAAGACTAAAATAATGCTCAGGTTGGTAGGAAATCTATAACTGAATGGGAGGAGGATAGGAAAGGGAGGCAAATGAAGCTGAAGACTAGGTTATTTACTCTGTGCAAACAAAACAAAATGTTCTTTAATGGAAGGCATTTCTCTTATACCTAGATTTTTGGGGTTCTGTTGATATAACATCATAGCCCTCTTTTGAAGATAATCAAGTAAAACAGTAAATTACCAAGGGTATTCTTTTGTAGACATAGGAAGATTATACTGTAACAGCCAACACTTTTTCACTGTTTACTGTGTGTCAAAGACAGTGCTATGCTCAGATGCTACCCTTTTTAATCTTCGCAACATCATGTGAGAGAGAGACGCTGGTTTTCTTCCCATTTTACACTTGAAGAAAGTGAGACAAATGGATTTCGTACAGTGGGGAGGTGGCAGCTACAGTGAAAAGAGACCGCAGGATGTAGCCATAAGAGGATTTATCCATGACCCCTGTGAAGGCAGTTTTAGAAAAGTTGTTGGGTGGGAGTGAGAAGAGCCTGATTTTCTCATCAGCCAGATCTCTAGAAACAGGAACAGAGGGGAGCTGATGGCACCTACACATTTCTTTAAGTGGAGGACAGTTGCGTTTTCTCACCCAGGCTGTCTGGTTCCACTGTGCTCTTAGCCATTACAGTATCTACCCCCTGAAGTCTTATTTAAGTAGTTTCTGATTTCCTAAAACCAACTCCACTGTGTGCAGTTTGATGCTATAGCAGTCCCATCAGAGGTGCCATCTCCATTTGATAGACTAATGACCGAGGCACAAAAAGATTTCAAGATTTGTCAAGTGCGCAAGGTCAGCTGCTGAGAAAGACTCTTGAATACTAACAGCATTGTACAATTGAAGTCATCATGAAGCTTATTCTTCAGAACCATTCATCTCTGGCTTAGGTGTCTTGTGGGAATGCTTCACCATGTTTCCAGTGAGCTTGAGATCTTCTGTAGCCACTGACAAGATCCGTGATGCCCCAGTGTGCCAGGTGAGGACATCTTGAAGTTAGTAGGCTGAATTCACTTGAGAGTATCAGGCATTTTGCCATCTTTGATATTACCCAGGAAAGTAAAAATTGGGCAGTGTAAATTCACAGAATGATTCAGAGAGAAGATCCCAGGCTGCTCAGTCCTTGAACAACACATCAGTCCCCCTGAGCAATAAACTCTTGAACTAAGGGGTTTATTGACATCTAAGAGTCATATGTGCAGGTCTATAAGGACCATTGGTTGCTATAAAGCTTCAAACTATGAATTCTAGGAATGTTCTGCTGATGAAACTTCCTAGTGATATATTTTTTAGAGCACATCAGTAAGGAAGCAAACATACGTTGGTACAGTTTCTACTCGCCCATGATGCAAAACTAAAAAAAATAAAAAAGAGAACCAGTAGTGGTCTTTGATCTAATTTCCTACCAGTTCATAAGTTTGTTTGCTTTGGCTGCTACTGTAACATCAAGTTAACACAATTTCCAAGCCATTATTGCTCTAGGGCAAAAGCAAATTTTCAGGTGGTGTGCACAGGCCTGAATATCTGGGATTTCAGAGACTACTAAAACAGCAAAAAAGCGCATGCTATAAGTAAGAGTTCTATAGGCCACGTGAATCTGTGGCTACAAAATCAGTACCATATCCAGCTGTTCACAAGGGCTCCCAAAGGTCTCAAGTATGGATCTGAAAGAATTGAGAATAAAATATGAAATGTTCTCTTTGAAAATACTTTCTCTTGAACTAAAGGCAACTCTCATACCCATGTTTATAGCGGCACAGATCACAATAGAGTAGTTATAGAATCAGCTTCGATGACAATCAACTGATGACTGGATACAGAAAAGTGTTAGATATGCACAAGGCTATTACTTAGTCGTAAGAGAACAAAATCATGTATTTAGCTGGACAATGACCAGAACTAAAGACCATCATCTTATTAAGTGAAATAAACTAGTCCCAGAAAGTTAAAAATCAATAAGCTTTTTCCTATATAAGCAAGTTAAAAAAAATAGAAAAATGAGAGAGGACAGGAAATAAGAAGTAGTCTTCTGGATGCAAAAAGGGATTAGGAAAGGAGGGAAAAACAGAGGAGGGTTATGGGGATGAAAATAATCTAAATATGTTTTATGCATGTACCTACAAACCATAACAAATTTTATTATTCTGTGCTGCTAATGTGCACAAATTAAAATGAAATAAAATGTTTAACAATTCAGTTCCCCTAACGTAATTTCTTGACTGATTTTCTGTTCAATCCAGTAATGACGAAATGAGGAAGAAATGACATACATAAAGTCAACTGACTTCTTTTTATCATGGTTTATGCTTCTTTTATTTTGCCAAATTTTCTCTTTGGTTTGTCTCTGAATTTTATCTTCAACTATTTTCAAATATCATTCATAATTGCTATTTTCTTCCCCTCTCTCTCTGCCTCTCTCTCTCTCTCTCTCTCTCTCTCTCTCTCTCTCTCTCTCTCGACAGGGTTTTACTGTGCTGTTCAGGCTGGCCTTGAGCTCACTTTGTAGCCCAAACTGGCCTGGAACTCACAGCAATCTTCTTGCCTCAGCTGGGATTACAGGCATGTGCCACCAAATCCAGCCTTGTCTCATTTTTAGTATGTTGAGCATTTTCTTTTTCTTCCCTGTTTGTGCTGCTGGAGTCTCATTCATTGCTCAAGTAACTGAATTTGTACATAGTTTTATATTGCTAAACAATGATTTCAACAATATTCCAACTGTCTCTGGAGGTAGGAATACAATCTTAAATATAAATCAGCTTGAGCCAAGTGAAAGCATGCTCAAGTAAGACATTAAATTTCCCTTCTGATTTCCAAAACCATGCTGAGAAATAGCTAAAGCCAACTAGAGAGGATACAGCAGTGGTGAAAAATTATAGTGTAAAGAGCCCCTGGTTATATCAAATTTTGCTTTTTTATTGCTTTGGACTTGGCAATAAATTCTGGAAGTCATGCCTTTTTAATATATTTCCTAGGTCTCTGCTAACTGTAGCATTTGGCAAGATGAAATTCCGGTAGACTGTTTAGCGACCTCCTGCTCCTCCAGCAGCTAAACATCTCAAAGGACCAGTCATGGAGCAAGAGCAATGACAGTGTGAATTCCAGTTTATTTCTATCCTCCCTTACTGTCATAGCTGGGACTGCTTATGTTTGATAATGTGTAGCATAATATCTGAGAAACGTTTTCAATGAGCTCATATTTGGTTGTCCAAATATAAGGAAAATGCATTTCACTTGAACTCCTGTGAAGATACGAAAAAGAATGCAAAATGATTCACTGAGCCCCTACTTTGTCCCAAGTATCCTAGATATATTGACTCATTTACAACTCTCCTAAGAAGTATTTGGAAATACACCTTTTAAAAAGATAGAAAAACTGAGATGCAAAGTGATTAAATAACTTGCAAATGGCCACCTTGCAAGTAGTAAGTTTATGATTGAACCCATATGAAAAAGAAGAAAGAGAGAAGGAAAACTAGCATTTATTAAGCCAGACCTTGAATGAAGCATTTCATATGCATTATCTCATGTATAAAATATTATACCCTCTAATTTACTGATGAATGACAAAGGGATAGCATTGGATAGCATAATGTATCTGAGTCACAAAGCTGATGGGAGCTCCAGGATTTGAACCATGACTGATCGACCTCAAATCTTACTATGACAACCCTAAATCTACTGTTTTCAACTATACAGCCATGTGTCTCAGGACATTCAAAATAGAAGTTCAATACCAAAAAGTATAAATTATTACCATATTTAAGAAAATTGTCAAGAGTCCCTACAGACACTATAATAAAAATTCTTATTTCACTCAAAATTCAAAGATCATGTGAGTATTTCCCAAATACCAAGAAAACAGTAACAAAAGATAATTCAGCATATCTGGAAAATGTTCTTCACCGTCGTGTCCTCACTGGTGTACATGCAGGACTCCTTCAGAATGCATTAGGAGTTCAAGATAATAATGGGTAAGGAGAGAGCAACCTTAAAATACCAAGACCAGCAATCTAGTTAACTCTATTGCTCATTCAGAATTAGATTTCTGCTGAACTGTATTAATAAATTCAAAAGATTGCAAGAGCTCAGCTGGAATAAATTCCAGATGTTAGGTCTCTCAATAGAATTAAATCAATGAACTCATTCTAATAAATTTCTTTTACAGGAACAATTAGTGGTGCTTAATCTTTCCTTTGTTGAAGCTCTGCTTCCAAGCAATGCAGATTTAAAAATTGCATTTTTTCTTCAAAATTTATTTTTCTCTTTAACTCTTTAGATCCCTTCAGGGCTGAGGATATAGCTCAGTGACACAGCACCTGCCTGGCAAGTGAGAGGTCTGAAGTTCGATTCCCAGCACCAAAAAAAAAAAAAAAATTTAGATCTCTTGTCTCACAATATATATATTAAGGAATGATAAAAGTGTGGACTTTGGGGAGCTTATTGTCCCTGAGTATTTATTCTGTGCCTGGCCTTGTGCTAAGTATTTTTCTTGCACTGTTAAGTGAGGAAGGTGCTGTGTAATCTCTGTTCAGTGGATTAAGAAACTGTGGTTTAAATGAGATTAGTTAACTTTCTTTGTGTCACATTCCAAAGAAAAGCTCAACTTCAAACTCAAAAGTTTCTGACTGTAGAACCTGGGCTCTTTATGAGTATGTATCGAATTCATACCTGGTCAAATGACTGTATTCAAAAGGAGTGGGTTAGTAGAGCGTTGACCAGCAAGGAAGAGCTATGTCTAGTCTTTGGTTCTGGTTTCTGCAGTTTAAAAGTAATATAAATAAACTGGAGTATGCTAAGAAAAGAGCAATTTAAAGGTCAAAGGACCCACAACTACTTCAGTTAAAGAGAGATCTTGGAGCCCAGTAATATTTAATGTGCGTAATTGAGGGTCATGAGATGAGACTGTGAATGGAGGACTAGGAAGAGATCAACTCCAAGATTCTGTGACAGTCTGATTCTGTGTGTTTCACATGAGTCCAGTGAGAAGAACCAGTGGAATTTACCTATTGGCAGAGAATAATTCCCTACTAGAATAACTTATGGTGGCAGCTGTATCTCACACTTACCTCATCAATGGAGTTTCTAGCATAAGCCAGAAAAGCACTTGGGAGGAATCTTAAGAAGGAAATGTAAATATAGGATGATTGATTAAGCTAGATAAATTTTCAAGACCTAGGAGCCATGAGTTGACACATAACTGCTTCATGTTTGCAAATTTCCAAAACAATGTGCTAAGATTCCCCGGAGCATTAGATGCCGTGTTTCTTCTTCTTTTTCCAAGAAGTTTCCAGTGGAAAGACAGAAATAAAGAAAAAGATTGTGTGACAATCAGGATTTCAGCTTTTGCAATGGAATTCTAAAATGAAAGAGACAAGGTTGTGAGACTATTCATGCAAGAACTAATGAGATATCTCATAAGCAAATGTTTTGAACAGAACAAAAACTCATTGAAGTTATAGGTAATATAAGGATATTAATAAATTAGAGAGGTAACAATTCTAATTAATAGGAAATCTTTCTTTGTTAAATGTCATTATGGAGTGGGTCAATGAGTGAAAAATTTAAATTAATTGAAAGACCAAATTCATTTTTAAAAGCAGTGCAGTCAGTCTTAATGACGAACACAATGAGAAGGTAGGACCATACAACAAATACCCAAAAGACAGAAGTAACTTGATTTCTAGCTGTTTTCAAGTGATATTTTCCTACAGAAGAGCACAAATAATTGTTAGAAGTCACCACACCACGTTCACACTCCTTCTGGGTGTTTCTTTACTTTTGATTTCAAATACTACCAGTATTTTCTGTGTAAAACTTGCACAAGCATGCACAAATTTCAAAAAAAATTGCTTAGGATCTAGCACACAGAGTTCCAATTCAAACCTCTATCTGGGATTTCAAATAATGCCTCAAGAGTTCTTAGCCTTTCAGAATAGCTAAAAGTTTCGGAGGAAAATCACACTCTCCTTTCAGATTGTTTTGTTGTGTACTATCTGTGGTTGAACCAACCAACTGTTACCTATATTTGAAAGCAAGAAAGAGTTATATGTTGAACTCCACATTTTTGACATCTTTTATTTTCTGACATGCAGTATCTTTCCAGGTTTCCCAGGGTAGTTCTGGACTGATATGTACAAGACAGTAACATAAAAAATCATTCTTTCATGAACAGGCATAAAATGTTCTATCTCCCTATGCTCAACCTACCATAATTTTCAGTTTCATGGTCATTAATTCCAGTTCAGGTTCTATCCCCTCTTCCCATGCTGCTCAAGATTAGATTGATGTCCTTCTAGCTGCCTGAGATATAACAATTGAGGTTGGGTGAGGAAGGATAAATTATATGTCTGTACTATACCCTATCGAGTCAGAAGATTTTTTTAATTGAATTTTTGTTCCTATTTTCCAAGCAACTGTACTTTCTAAATTTATAACTCGCCTATAACTCTGGTGTAACATTGATGATAGCTTGTTAGAGTGGTGAAAAGTTTAAGTAATCCTTCAGATCAGAAACTAATGCATAAAGTAGTATAACTTACTTGGTTCTAAGAAGGACAGCACGAGGAAGACAGGAGGCAGAAGACATTTGTCCACAGTGACAAGACCAAAAACTCCTCTTGAGGCCTGCATCAAGAAGATTGTAGTCCAAATGGCTTTATTTCTTGAATTTGGAAAAGTATAGGAAAACGAATTTCATTCCCTTCAACCCCATATTTTTTAGGTATCTGGCATTATGTTCATCTCTTTCTGATTTTAGCCTAATTTATTTTATCCATACTGCTTCTCTCTAGATGACATTTGGATATTTTTTCTATCAGTCTGCATATCACCAAACCCTAAGTTCTGTATAATTTCAAAGGCTGGCCTATAGTAGAAGTTAAATAAGCACAGATGCTCCTGGAGTTTCAACAGGGTTATATCCTGGTAATTCCATCATAAATTGAAAATGTCACAAGGCATAATCAAAAAGGCAGATAATACACCTACCCTACAAAACATCGTAGCTAAGCAACACAGGACATGACAGAATATTTGTTGTTCTCTCTCTTGACTAAAAACTGCAGCTCTCTGCCACTGCTGAGTATCCCAAGCCTATAGACCCAGGAATTGTGGGTAGCTGTTAGGTGAACTGACATCCCTTAATGTAAAGTGGAGAGGCAAAAACAAAATGGATATTTGATGACATGGTTGGGTCACTGAACCAAGCGTCTGATCCGTGTATGGCCAGTCGCTGTAGCTTACATGGTTCTGTGAAGGATAGCATGAGGAGAGGCAAGAGAAGACGAGAGGCAGAAGACATCTGTCCACAGTGACAAGACCAAAGCTCCTCCTGAGGCTCTATTGTAAATATCAGTGTAAATTGGGGATCTGGCTGTCACTAAGTACTTCTCAAAAAATTAAACTCCTTTCTTCAAATTACACTTACTAAGCATATATGAACTACTAGGTTTGTGGTTCCAGAGATCATTAAGGCACCTTTAAAGATAAGGTTATGCTCCCATAGGAAAAGCCAAAAAGAAGATACATAGAGGGGTGGTGAAGCAGTGAGAGTGATTCAAGGAGAAGGCAACAAGTTAGTGGGGAATTGTTTTTAGAGTGTTTTAAAAATAGTAGTGAAATTCGCTAAATCTGGGCTCTTCATAATAATCATATGAGCCAGTTTTAAATGCTATCGGTGATAAAATACTCCCTGCCAGGGTGCGCCCTTCCTACTGCTTCCAGACCCCAGCCCTTGTACAAATCTACTTAAGAATCAGTTTAAACATCTATGTTGGGTAGCTTCCCACTACACCTGAGATCATTAACTTATAAATGAAAAGGTTTGTTTTCATGCACACTTTTGGGTAGTCTAGTTCATGATTGATGGATGGGCCTGTGGTGAAGCAGCATCATGATGAAAGTGTGTGGAAAACAAAAACTGTTCACCTCATCAGCCAGGAACCAAAAGGGAAGAGAAAGAGACCAAGGTCCTATAATCCTCTTTGAGAACCC
>RJWM01032870.1:0-21114 GCA_004363535.1 Dasyprocta punctata | reverse complement strand
AGTAGAAGAGGTGCTTTTAACCTTTTTATAAGCTATTCCAGGACAGACGTGATTGGCAGTGGTGAGGTCCAATCAGAACTTTGGTGACCAGCTGCAGCAGGTAAAGCAGAAAGATCCCTTTCTGAGATGTGGTCGCAAAACTCTGCAGCCAGCTAGCCATCCTCACATAATGGAATCTGTAAGTTTGAAGAAGGCATGCGTAAGTCTTGGTGTAATATATTTGATAGCTATTGTTAGTTCTCACTTTTCTACGAAATAGAGACATGAATACTATTTTGGTGATGGGTGGGAAGAGTTCAAATTTAAAAAGAAGAAACTTCCCTTGGTGTTAATAATACATTCCAGAGGGCTGGGGAGATGTAGCCAAGTTATAGAACACTGGCCAGCCCACTCAAGGCCCCACCTTTGACCCCAGTGCCACAAAAACCACAACAAAAGTGAACAAACAAAAAAGAATACATATCAGGGCAAACACTGCTCTCTATTGCCTACAGCTACATGTGACGCCAGTTGTTGAGGAAGTGCTCACTGGAGAAATAGACACAGCTGCTGACGGAACTACTGTCCCAGGGTGTGTGGCATATTAAAAAGGCGATAATGAGCACCACAGATAATCATAAGGAATCAACATCTCAAAGGAAGGAATGCATTTTAAGCAAGTAAGATCAATGCCCGTCTCCATATGTGACAGAATTAATTTGGGAAATGAGAAATAAAACTTAAAAATCATGATTAGTATTCTCAGAAATGTTCAAGCAGATATTCCTTTAATAAAGTAATATCAGCCTTTTATGAAGACAACAATTAGAGAAGAAATAGATCCCAGAGATTAAAAATCCTTCAAATGGAAGGGAATTGGTGACTATGCATTGGATGAAATTCTACTGAGCAACAAAATGGAAGAATTACTGGTAAATGCTACAGCATGAATGCATCTCAAAAGCACTACGTTGACTGAAAGAAGCCAGACGCAAAAGAATGCATGTTATTTCATTTAAACGAAATACTGAAACAGGCCAAGTTGATTTTTGGTTAAAGAAGTCACCAGTTATTTCTGGGGAAGGGTCATGAGTTGACTAGAAGGAAGCAAGGGGAATTTTCTGTTGCAGTAGGAACATTTTCTATCTTGATTAGGGAACCATTATGGTTATGGTTATGTATACACTTGTTACCACTGAATTGTACACCTGAAATGTGTGTAAGTTATTATGTAAATATAGCAATTCACAGGGAGAAGAAAAGGAAGGGAAGGTAAAGGCATGTAAAAAGAATTAAGATGTGTTATGCAGCTGTACCAACTCCCTGTGATGAATATGATCATTATGTATTACAAATGTGTACTAATAAAAATGAAATAGAAATAAAAATTAAATAAATTATATAATTATTTAAAAACTAAAATTAAAATGATAATATAGTAATTTGTTAAAAAAGGAAGGCCAACATGAATGGACTCCCTTCATTAAAACAATGGCAACCAAACATCTTAACGGACATTGACTTGCAATTTCAGCTAAAAACTAAATCAGCAAATTGCAGGGAAAAAGCGAAAAGCATGAGAAATAGAGTCTTAGGTAATTTTTCTCCACTGGGACAAAATACCTGACACCAGCGAGTTAAAGGAGGAAAGTTCATTGAGGTTTCAGTTCATAGTCAGCTTGCTCCTAGGCAGGGCAGCACAGCCAAGGGGCATCACAGAGGAGAAACAGTCCCTGGCAGGGCAGGCAGGAAGCAGCCAGCAGCAAGCAGCAGCTAAGAAGCAGCAGAAGTGACAGCCTCCCTTTCCCTTTTATCCCATCCAGGCTGCCAGCCTTTTGATTGGTGCCACCCAGGACTATGCTAATTCCAATTAGAGGACTAATTTAGTACCACATGCCCTTTATCCCAGCATCACACACCTTACATCCAGACTGCTCTGAAAAGCTCCACCTAGGATTACATGAGGCTTTGGGGGACATCTAGCTATAAACCATAACAACTGGCAAAATGAAACTCCAGAGTAACCAACACTTATATAATAGGAATTTCCTGTGGAGAGAATGAATGGAAGGAAAAAAGTCAAAGAAAACATGTAATAGTGTTCTGAGAGGAGGGAAAGAAGCCATGGAATGCCAAATAGGAATTTGTAAAACTGTCTAGACATAGACTAATCAATTTGAGGGTGGGGAGATTTTTAAAGACAGGGTCTCACTATGTAGTACAGGCTGGCCTTGAACTCACTATGTAACCCAGGCTGGCCTCAAACTGGCAGTGATGCTCCTGCCTCAGTCTCCTGAGTGCTGGGATTTTAGTCATACACCACTACACCTGGCCAACTAATCAAATTTCTTAATTTCAAGGTCAAAGAATGAAATGTGTAAGCTTCGAGACGGAAACAAGTATTATCTTCATAGAAACAAATTTCTGACCTACACCATCAAAGGCTAGAAGATTATGAAACACAACCCAATGACCCAGAGCAAAAACAACTGGTGAGCTTTGTGTATCTACATGACTCCCCTCATACGTGAGGGTCAGGAAAGGCAGCTTGGATATCTTGCCCACATCTCACTGAAGAGAGCAACGATAAGAAATGGTCAAAAATGCATAAAATAAATTATTCAGAGAAGAAGACAAGAAGCAGACAGTAAAACCTGTAGTTCAAGTAATTATCACTAGCATAGTTGTTAAATTTAGTATATTCTTTTAAAGTACAGTATTGTCTCTGTGTGTGTGTGGTGGGGGGGTGTTTTGAGACAGGGTCTCGCTATGTAGCTCAGGCTGGCCTTGACCTCACCATGTAATCCAGGCTGGTGTTGAATTCTTGGCAATCCTCCTGCCAAGAATTCTTAAAATAAAAATGTACAATATAAAAATTAGTGGTAACATAAATCCAATCATTTGTAGATTATTCCAGCAGAGATTGAGATAGGGGAGGAAGGGATTTATTTTTGAAACTGGGGAAGTTATCCACATTGTTAAGTTCACATCAATGGCAGGTACATTTTCAAAAATATTTGTTAGCACAGACACAGGGTAAAAAAGGCCTTCCAAGAACTAGGGTTTTGGATATATTTTTCAAAATAGTTGAGGGATTATTTACAATGAACTTGCATTCTTCCTGAAAAAAAATTCTTACTTTTTAAGATTCTCTTAAAAAACTTTTAATGAATTGTTAATTATAAAAGTAACAATTTCCTGGAAAAATACAATTTTTATATGTATATAAAATATAATTTCATATAAATTGTATAAAAATACATTTCAAAAAATATTTTTTAATTTTAAAAAATATAAAAAGTATTCTTTGGCTGTCTGCATAAGATGTCAATTGCATCTCTGGCCATTATATCAGGAGACATTGCTAGGGTTGGGAATGTAGCTGAGTGGTAGACTGAAAGAAAAAGTAAAAAAAAAAAACCTTGAAAGATTCCTAATGAACAGTGTTATTAATGAGGCCAAGACCAGAGCATAACGAAGGCTCTTGGAAATATTGCTGGACTGTTTTCCGGAGCAGTTGTACTGGCCTATGTCTTTACCAGTAGTATAAATACTCACTTCACTGTGTCTTCAAAAATAGCACAAATTTTAATTTTTGTTTATTATTATTATTATTATTATTATTTATTTTTTTTTTTTGCAGCACTGGGGATTGAACTCACAACCTCGCGCCTGGCAGACAGGCGCTTAAGTCACTGAGCCAAACTCCCGGCCCTAATTTTAATTTTTAAAAAAGCTTAGACAACTTGTAAAACAGTGGAGTATTTGGGGTAGTACTTTATTAATGATAAAGTCAAATTTTTTCTCCCGTATGCCTATTTTTGACCTTTGTGCTTCTACTTATTTGAAACTGTTGACTTGGGTGGGGTTTTTTCTTTCTTTTTTCCTTTTCTTTTTCTCTCTCCCCACCTTTTTTTTTTTCTATTTATATTACTTCTGTAAATTCTTTACTCTGTAAGTCCTTTACTTTTTTTGAGTGACATAATATTTTCTGCTGCCGAATTTTTTTTTTTTTATGGGGTGTTGAGACTGGGTCTCACTGTGTAGTTGAGGCTGACCTTGAACTTACTATGTAGCCCAGGCTGGCCTCAAACTCATGGTGATTCCGCTGCCTCAGCCTCCTGATTCCTGGGGTTATAGGTGTGCACCACCATGACTGGCTCTCTTGTTGATTTTATGAGCCTTTTGCACACTAAAGACATTAACTCTTTATCCTCATTAAAATATTTTCCTACTTGCATTTGAATAGTGCTTTTGGCAGTCAAAGTCATGTAATTTTGTCTTAAAATTTCTTTTGTTATACTTAAGTTCTTATACAGGCATATATATCTTATATATTTATATATAGTTATGTTTCTGCTTATTTCTTTACATTTTAGTCTATAACCCATGTGATATTTTAGCCTACATTGTGAGGTAGAATCTTTATTTCCCTAAATAAGTAATATTCTGAACAACATTAACACAGGCTGTCCAGAGTTCAAATCCTGACTCAAGGTTGAATTCTTGTTTGCCCTTGGCCAAGTTACTTAATCTCTCTAAACACTGGCTTTGTTATTTGTAAAACGGAGATAGTAACACTTGTTTGCAGAGTTAGAATGATTAAATGATATAATAAATAGAAAACTTCTAATAAGCGGTCTGTTTAAGAACTGTGGGATTTTTATTTTTTTATTTTTTATTTTTATTTTTATTTTTTTTTTGCAGCACCGGGGATCAAACTCACAACCTTGCACCTGCCAGACAGGCACTTCAGCCACTGAGCCAAACTCCCAGCCCTTGTTTAAGAACTATGGAAAACCTTAGAGTCTGAAACTTTACACCACTCACCAGCTAATGAGTTAGCCTGTCATGGTTTTATGGGTGCTCCAGGAAGATACGAGACCCTTGGATCAGAGAAAAAGGACTTTTTCATTATTATTATCAGGCACAGCAAGTAGCGCATCTCGTGGTGATGAGTGAATGGGGCCAGATGATTGTCTGTACGCAGCAATAGGTTGTGTGACAGGTAGGGACCCCTGAATTTAGGGAATACAGATCTCTCAAGTGTTGAGTAATCAACCCTGCTCTTTGCTTTGATGGAGTACCACTTTCTATCTTCAAAGATGTTTGCTACATGAACACCCTTAAAATGATGATCTGAATTAAAGATAGTCAGTAAACTTCCCCATAAACCCTGCAGAAAAGGGAGTGACCTATCCCCGAGCACTGTAGGTAGACTATGTCCAATAAGTGCAAGCATTTCGGTTATCACCTACTGAATTATTGTGTAAGGTTGAGTCTCTCTTTGGACTTTTTGTTCTCTTATTCATTTCTCAGCACCACTTTTGTATAATTAATCTCATATCCTATGAAAAAATCAATGCTAATTTTAAAAAGTTTCTTTGATATATATACTAATTTAAATGAAGTTTCTTTGATATATATAAACTGAAATATATATATACTAATTTAAATGAAGTTGTACACTGCATAATTATTTTAGTATTTGATCAAAGTGGAAAAAAAATGGCTCACATGGAATTCATGTCCCACATCTTCTTGTGCTCCAGACACAATAATTATACACAAAACATCTTTTCAAAACATTTAAAAGATATATCCACCTCAAAACAAGGTTTATTAGTCATCTTCCCATTGCTAATACAGTACAAGATACTTAAAAGAAGGACAGGCTTATTTTGGCTCATGGTTTCAGAGCCCCAAAAGTGCCCTCCCAAGAGGTAGGGGTCTGTAACCAGGTTCACTAATGAAGCAGCCCATAAACTCAGTGTGAAAAAATCAAGAGCACTGACCAGGTCTGTGTCGGTACCGAGCTGCACACTTGCTGAGATAAACATTTGTCATTTGTGGGAGCTTAATATTCTGACCACCCTGATGATTCCTGGTGATTCTCTCTACTGAGTCTTCCCTTCCCAAAGCCAAAACCAGAAGTCATCTTTTCTGGGAATTCCATGGAGCCGGGTCCTGGGTGTGCGACCTCATCTCTACCCATCAGGTCCATCGTGAAGCTTGGACTTGGTGGTGAGAAAAGTGTAATGGATTGAACCATGTTCTCCCCTAAATTTATATGCTGGAGCCCTGATCCTCAGTAGGATGGTATTTGAAGACAGAGCCTCTAAGGGGGCAGCTAAGTTCAGTGGTTAATAGTTAATCTGACCCACCAGGCTGGATTCGTGGAGAGTGAGTGCATACAGAAATGGCCACACGAGAATGCAGTGAGAAATTTTTTTTAAATTTAATTTTATTTTAAAATGAAAACAGAATAAAAACAATGATACAGAATTTCAAAACAAAATAATGGGAGATTAACAATAGTTAATATATTGTGTATTGTTATCTTCAGAGTAGTTGTTCAGACTACAAGATATAGGCATAAAAACATGATCAATCAAACAATGAAAGCACAAACTGTTCTTTTTGATGAACTAACAGGGATTAATAGTATAGTTTTCTGTCTTGTGTGTGTATGATAATTTCTCTTCTTTCTTTTCTCCTTTCCCCTATCCCAGTTGTTCTTTCTTTTTGAGCACTTTCTTTCCCTTTCCCTTTCCCTTCCGCAGTATCTTTTGTGCATTTTGGATCTTATTTACTCTTTTGGTTTTTTACTCTAGGGAGACAATACAATATTTACACATGTGAGTCTGATTTATTTCACTTTTGGATATGGTCTCAGTTTGCACTCATTTACCTAGATAGTGAGAAATTTCCGTCTGCAAACCCAGGGGAGAGACCAACTGCTTTGGTCTGAAAGCATCTCCAAAATTAACACTCCGACCTTATTCTTTACACGATCATATTCTCTGTGACCCACCTTTCACTATTCTGTGTGCCTGACCCATATTTGCCTTTGGCTACAAGTAACAAAAGACTTTGCCAAATGGTCCTTCAGTGGAAGGCTCTGTGCTGCGCACTAGCTTGAGTACGTTCTCTAGAAGTTCATGCGCTGGGACCTTAACCCCTGGGTGCAGCCGTGTTGGAGGTGAGGCCCACTGGCAACCATTTGGAAAGAAGGTGGCATCTCAGGAACGGGTTAGTGCTTTCCTCTTGGGAATCTGGTCCCCTCGTCTCTCTTCGTCCCATTCCTGCCGGCCCTTCTGCTTCCTACCATGAGTTGAAGCTACCAGGCTCTTCCCAGTAGCTGAGCAGATGTCAGTGCCCTGCTCTTGGGCTTCCTCACTTGTGGTACCATGCATTAAAGTAAACTTTCTTTATGAATCACCCAGTATTCAGTATTTTGTTATAGCAATGGAAAATAGGCTAAGACACACTATTTACTTAATGAGAAGCTGGGCCTAGGGGTAACTTAGCAACGCCATCAGGGCGAGATTCTTTTCTGTCTTCTCAGTAACTCAGAGGCCTTTTCCTTAGGGACCCAAGCCTTGGCTTCCCATGATGAAGGCCACAGCGTGAAGGAAGGGAGCTGACTTCAAACTTTCTCTGTCTGCACCTCCATCCTTCAGGGAAGTCCCGGCGCACATCCGAGCGCGTGCTCAGCGCTAGTTCACCTCCCTCAGTGCTTGCTCCTTAGGGCAGCTGAAGCCCTAGTGTCAGGTGAGAGTCAAGATACAGGTGCACTACAAAGATGGGGCACTAAAATCACCTTGGGCTGTGTGTACTGTATAAGGTCTCTATGAAACATAAAGGAATTTTGCATTTAGTCTTGGGTCCAGGCCCCAAGATATATACATGTACATGTATTTGTGTATGTATATATACATTTTTTTCTAAATTCCCAGTCATTTTGGAATTTTGGATAAGGGCTATTTACCAAGTACCATTTACTTGGAGTTGATTAGAGGAGGCCTAGAGGACCCCTAAGGTGCTACTTCTCAGGCTCAGGAGTTGGCATTGCTTTTTTAAATATCTGTCTGTAGCTATGGTTAAATACTGGCATTTGGGTGCAACACAGCCAAGCAAAATGTGCATGTAGGTTCTGTGGGTGCTTCTAGAACTGCAGCTGGGGCTGGGCTGGACGTCCTGCTAGGGCCGTGGAGACAGCTGCCTGGCTGAGTAAGAAGAGAAGCTCTCCAGGAGACAGGAACAGAAACAGTTGCAGCGTGAATGTTTATCATGTGCTAAGGGCTGGAGATTTGATATACATTACCTCACTGTACCTTATGCGTACCTTATGTACGCATTTCCATTTCACAGACGGGGAAACAGAGGATTAGAGTATGGCTTTGCCCAGTGATAACAAAGAGCTTTAACTTAAGGTACCTAACTGTCATGGTCAAAGCCCTCAGCACCATGAAGATAACTGGCATCGCTCTTGTCGCCAAGCTCAGTTACCGTCACACTGCAACTACTACCAAAAATATTCCCAGCCTCCCACCAGTCAGTCTGTGCAAGGCAAGAAAGGCCAGCTCTGCGGATCTTCTGGGTTGGACACACGTGCTACAGGACAATGAGTGGCTGTCTTCGCACCACTTGCGGTGCTGTCGTTGTGAACATAAACCAAATGGATGGAGACAATGACATTTGTTCTCTTACAGTCCTGGAGGTCAAAAGTTCAAAATCAGATTCGCTCAGCTATAACCCAGGTGTCAAGAAGCTGCTTTTCTTGGATGATCTGGGGGAGATTCTATTTCCTTTCCTTTTCCAGCTTACAGCGCTGTTGTAGTCAGGGGTTGCAAGGAGAACAATTACATACAGGACACAGAATTTATAGTATTATTTATAATGGTCTGTCAAGGAGTCAAAAACAAAGAAAGTGCAGGAAATCTGTCCACAACACTAAAAATCTAGAAAATCCAGCCAAGCTCCTGGATCCCATGGCGATAGCCTGTGTGAGTTCAGCTGAAAACCCAGAGCCCACGACAGTGACCCATGCCAGTGCCTACCCAAGGCCTTGGCTGGGAAGCCCACCTGACGGTCCTCTAAGCAGGCCTTTTCATCACTCCATTCACTTCTCTTGTCCAATCCCACGCTACCTCCTTCACGTTAGTGCCAACTAGGATCATTGTCAGATACCTACTTAGTCACACCTGCAGAATATTTATTGATATCTTAGGCAACGTTTGCAGTTCTGGGGCTTGGAATGTGGACATCTGGAGGCCATAACCCAGCCTCAGCACCCCCGTGGGGAGCTGGCGTCAGTGAGCCCAGGAGCAGGTCACCATTTGCAATGCACTCACAGTATCATGTGTAAATGTGCAATGGAGAAAAACCACTTGAACGAATCAATCCCTTTTTTTTAAAAAAGAAATTTTTTTTTTTGCCGTGCTGGCCATTGAACACGGCAGGTAAACATTCTAGCACTGAGCCACATCTCTAGCCCAAATCAATCTCTTATTTTTCCTATACCCTGCCCCCATCCTTGGCTAAATGTAGAGTAATTTTCTATAACTGGAGTGAAAGGATTAGTCTGATTTTCTGCTCTGCTTTTTTTTTCTTTCACTTAACACACAATTTAAATTGTTTATATCTTTGAGAAATTATTTACAATTATTCTGTATTGTAAAAGAAGGGCATGTAAGAGGCGCCTGTTTAGTATCAGGAATCTACGAAGACGACCAGGACCTTACAGGGCTGGTTGCATCTGCTGGGCAGGGTTGTTCCCGAGGTTCTTCCCCCCACATTAGGCCCCATGCCCCAGGCCCTTGTGGTCTTGCTCCTGGGGTGGTTCAAGATGTTTTCGTTTGAGGGCTGGGGATGTAGCTCAAGGGTACAGTACTTGCCTCTCTTTGCAAGCCCTGAGTTCCATCCGTAGAGCAGAGGGAAAAACGTTTCCAATGAAAGCCTTAGAAATATTTCTAACCCCGTTTTCTGCTGAATGAAAAGGACGTGTGGGAACCACATGAGTGCTGGGGAGGAGAAGAGGAAATAAAATATATGGCAGGATACGCTAAACAGACACAAACCTGTGTCTCCTTCCAAATTTTTTTCCTAGTCATCCAAGCCCTGAGGCCAAGCTACCAGCAGACTGCAGTGCTGGTGGGCGCTCCAGCCTCTCGCAGCCTGGAAAGATCTGTTGTTGAAATACCAGCTGCCTACACCTCCTGCAGAGAACACTACAACCAGCATGAAAAGTAGCCTGAAAGTTGTTGATTCAATTCCTGTTCCCAAAAGTTATTTCAATTCTGTTGTCTCTCTTTAAACTCTATAAATGTAAGGCTGGAACAAATTTTAGTGCAATGGGGCGGGGGGAAGCTAACTCCTGGGTCTGGGGTTTCAGTAATCAGCTCATGCGCTAATGAGAGTCTTCAGGGAGAACAGCATTAATTAATGGGTGAATTTCACTTTAATAAATGTATAGGCAATTTTCTAGATGCAGATGGCAGAGTCTGCCCTGATGACTGTACCTAGAGCCACTCAATATGATAAGTGTTGGAGGAAAGTGGTTAATTTGTAAAATGCCTCATGATCCTGATTAGAAGAGAAATAATGCTGATGTTTCCCTTCCAATGTATTATTCACTTCTCCACTGCCTGAGATCTCCAGCCTCTTTCGTTACCTCCATAGCGTCCCAAGGCTTTTCACCTCCTCTATTGTCCTGAAATGAGAGCATCCGGCTCCGGGAGGGCTGGGGATACCTCCTGCTTCGGTGGGCTTTTTCTCTTGGTTTCTATTCCCAGGCAAGCCCCTTGTCTTCTATCTCTCTGAGCAGCGAGAAAGGGGTTGAACATGGTCCTCACAAGACCACTGGCACTGTCGTGCTCATCACAGGAATGGACACCTGAAAGTCATCATTTAAGATGTAATTTGCTAGTAGTTGGTTACAGGCATTTAAACACAACAGTGAGGGCAGGAAGCTCAGGGAACAAGTGAATTCCTCTCTGGGTCAGGTTCATCTTCGTTCGTGGACACGTGAACACAGGAGAAAAGTGGGAACTGAGCTCCTATCTCAGGCCTTCCAGATTGCCTCTTTCCTTGGGGATTCATGAAGCATTTGCTTGTGGACACCTGTTGGGAAGTCCTAACAACAGTAGAATTCAAATGTCCTGGATCATTGCCTTTAAAAATTACAATAAGTCAAAGTTTACTGCAACCATTATCTTAACAATAAAAGCTCACTGTGTTAAAGCTATTAGTCAATCCAGGACTCACTGGAAAATCCAATGAAATGGAAATGCACTGGCATATGACTTGATTTTTAAAAATCAAAGTGGTAAAGTACTATGTGATTGTTGCTATTGCTTAGGAAAAGAGATTAAGGACAAGACTGCTTGCACCTGGTTAACTCCTGGGTGTCTGGGAATCCTCGCATTCACTGAAGCCACCATCACGTACCTCGCACACCTCTACTGATATTCAGAATATGTCCGAGAAATTGCACAAGTGTCAACACGGACTCCATGCTGCTTGTCCTTGTGGAACAGCTCTTGAGGGGAGAGAAATCATTTTTTTCCTCTTTAACCCACTCATGCATTGCATTCTGATAAATAAATTCATAATCTAGCACAAAACTTCAGTACAACTGCAGCATCTATCTGGCTCTGAAATCACTGGCTTAAAAAAAAAAAAAGAAAGAAAGAAAACCGGATTAGAACTTGGAATTATCAAGGGTTCCTTGTCCAAATGAGAAAGCCCAGTTGTAGTGGGTTTGGGGGATTTCCTCAGAGCCAGATGAATACAGCAGAACAAAGTCCTGACCCCATTCCCAATCTGCGGAGGGAAGCGGGCAGAAGGAGCGAAGATCTGCCTGTCTGCCTTCTCTCCTGCCAACTACTCCGGGTGCACTCTTCTGGGATCTGGGCATAAATACCCTGGCATCATTGCTTCAGTCTTGGCTAGATCCTAGTTGCTTTTTCCTGTTTTTGGTTGCTAAGCACCTGGGATTGGTTCACTAATAACGGAAAGAGGTTAATTTTTCCCATGGTTCTGGAGGCTGGGAAGTCCAGGATCATGGTTCCAGCCTCCAGTGGAAGACTCGGCTGCTTCAGCATGGTGGAAAAGTGGAAGGACAATCAGATGCCTGCAGGAGACAGGACGTAAGGGGCAACTTCACTTCATAACAACCTGCCCTTGAGGTAGCTTGTCTAGTCTCGAGAGAGTAAGAACTCCCGTGAGGAAGGCTCTAATCCACCCGTGAAACCTCTACCGCCCGACTCAAGTACTTCCCAATAAGCCACAGCATCTCTCAACGCTGTTGCACTGGGAATCAAATTTCAACACGAGATTTTTTTTTGTGGAGAGGGCACCCATCTGAACTGTGGCACTAGGCTTTGGAGCGAACAGGCTGTTGAATTTAGATAAGTGGAACAGACCCAGGAAAGCAAGGGAACCAGCATCACCAAATCAGGACAAAGTAACAGCCTGGCCCGGTGTGATTTACATGCCCTCTGGAGGTGCTTTCCTAATCCATGGATCCTAGGAAGGCAGGAGAATGGCAAGCCATGTCTCATTTTGTAAACAAGCTAAGGAGACAAATGTGTGCCTGATTTCTGTACCACGAAACTGGTTACTGGATGCTTCTAGTGTCTGAATAAGTGTCCCCCCGAGGCTTCGTCCCCAGCCTGCGGTGTCAGAGGTGAGGCTCAGTGAGAGAGAGGTCCTCTGGTCACTGAAGGAGCCATTGCAACTCTGTCTCTTCTCTTTCTTTTTAACTTCCTGGCCATGAGGTGAAAAATTTCTCTCTTTTACGTGCTCCCACCATGATGTGCTGCCTCATCAAAGGACCACAAATAACAGGAACAAATCAACCACGGACTGAAACCTCCTAGACTGTGTCAAAATAAGGTGCTTTACTTTGTAAATTCAGGATCTCAGGTATTTTATTACATCAATGGGAAGATGAATAGCACAGGAGTCAGAGGATTTTTTTAAGTGCTTAGAAAATCCTTGCTAAGATTTAGAAAAACAAGTACATGAAGGTCCAGGAGCAAGTGCCCCTGTCTTGGTTCCAGCTGGACGGGGTTCAGAGGTTCCCACGGGAATGGGCAGTGCGTTCTTCTGTGCGGCTGTGAGATGGCAAAGCCCGCTGGCCACGTGAGCGCAGGGTGGAGAGAGATCATGTATTGATCCACTACTGGGGGCGACGTCCAGACACAGCAGGGAAGTGCACGGACCCAATCTGTAACTTCATGGATGCTCCCTGTCAGAGATTTTCCTCTCTACACTGACTCATTCATTTATCCCACTGACTTCTAACTGACCCCTTCTTTGTCCTTGGCACTTGTGCTGTAGACAAATTAATGAGAGAAGAGGATGCTGTTTGTGTCTGTTGCCAGGGAGCCTGTAGTCCAGTGGCAGAAAGCGGTTTTCGGTTACTGTAACAAAATACCCAAAATAATCAATTTATGAAGAGGGAAATTTTATTTCGGTTCACAGAGAACAAGTGAAAGTATAATCTCCACAATAAATGGATTAGATGACAAGTATCTCTCTTGCCTTGTCTAGCCAACACACCAGTGCTTCGACAGGGTGGATCTTGTATCCTAACCAGATAGGTCAGTCCAGATGAGAGCAAGACCAGAATCCAGCTAGGAGTGAAGCTGTGGACAGCAGAGAGACATGGAATGTGATTGCTGACCTCAGAATGCCCTGGCTATAGTCCTGTCCCTGCTACTTAGCAATTATGTGACCTTAGGCAAGTAACTGACCACATCCGAGTCTGTGTCCTCAGTTGTAGAACTTGTTACAGTGTCTATCTTGTAGACGGCTGTGCATCTTCAATGCCCAGGCCTGAGCATGCGGAAGATGTGTTAGCTGTTAGCTTAGCAGGAGTTCTCGGCTAGAAACTGTTTATTAAAGGCAAAGCCCTTGATGGACACTACCATGCTGAGCAGCACAGAGGGTCTGGTATCTGTGGCAGGAGTGTGGTAGCATCACTGAGAAGTGAGGATAACTCAGGCAGGAAGGTGACGCACGCCAGTGTCTGCAGCCACCGAGCAGGGGCTCTGAGCCTCGGGCCAGCCCTGGGCCCTCTTCGACATTTCCAGAAGCAGTAAGTTTGGGTTTGGAGGAGAACTGGAGAGTGCAAATGGTGTCAAGGGGAGACAGACTGGTGTTGAAGGCTATATTATCTTATATATTCTAAAATCAGAAAGTTTTCCTAAATTTCCCTCTTACCTTCAGGGAGGACAAATTCGGGCTGGGGTCATAGTCACCCCAGTACCCCTGCTTTTCAGTCTGCTGTTCACAGGAAGGCAGGCCCAGATGTTTTCCTGGGACTTTTACTGGGTGTATAAGAATAGAAGACGCTTCTCCTGTGCATGTCTGTGGGAGAGTTTAAATTCATGGTTTGGGTTTTAAAACTGCAATTTGAGGCCATTAGAGAGAGATTGGGCTACTGACATACATGGGAAAACAGTGCATTAGCCTATTTTCTTCCCGTAAAGACCTGTAAAAGCCAGTGTGATTTTCGCAGAATGAGGTTATTACCGCCAGTAATCGGTGAGTGCTGCACTGAAATCAACCAGACCAGGTCAAAGAGCCTCAGTGCTGGCTCCTGGATGGAAATTAATTCACCTTAGCATTGGCAGTGGCCAGACGGGGTAACACCCAACCCCATTTCATAGATGAGGAAGCTGAGGCTCAGCGGGTTTACAAAGCCGGACCAAGGTCAAAGGGTGGGAGAGGTAGGGCCAGTGACTCCGGTCCCGCCCCCTGCAGCTACCAGCCGCACCGTGGTCCAGCTCACAGTTACTGACCATGCGAGCTTCAGTTTCCTCACGTAAGGAGCCCTGCCTCACGGGGAAGTGGGAAGACTTAAGACAGAAAAATGACCGTGGTGCTTAACCCAGTGCCTACAGCTCGGCCTAACCAAGGGGACGGACAGTCAGGTGCCGTGGGGCTTTTTCCTCCTGCCCTTCACCTGGGATGCAGGAAGCTCTCAGTCGGCTCAGCACAAGTCCAGGCACAGCGAGGCTCACAGATGGCAAATCTTCCGCTTCCCAGCCCCAGGGAGGCTGCCGAAGCCCAGGCAGGCTCTTCAGCACAGACGGAAGGACGTGAAAGGGGGTGTGTCCGCAGCAGGGACTCCCAGCGCCTCCCCGTGCGTCCCCCAGTCTTCTGCCTTTGGCTCATTCGGCTTCCTCATCAGGAAGTAGGCATAAAGAAGTGCCCACCCCTTGGGGGAAACTCTGAGAATAATTAATCTAATTATTTAGAGTGCTTTGAACTCTTTGGGGTTAAGGTTTATCGTGATGATCATCATCATTTGAATGTGGATATAATTACCATACCATATATTTTGTCCAGAAGCCATGCCTTTAAAACCATTAGTAGTAATTTTACTAATTAGATATTCCCATCCTGGTGGGCACATGGCCAGAAGACTGGAAGTCAGCCCAGGAGGCTCCTGGGATACAGGCAGGCAGGCCCAGTACCCCGAGCATGTAACAGGATCCAACGGACCTACCTGGAGGGTCCCTGGCTCTGCGGTAGCACAGTGACAGACTTCAGAGTCAAAGAGGGATCCCTTTGCAAATAGCGCTGCCTGCGCTGTCAACAGCAAGGTGTGGCAGCCTTCTCAGGAGGCCCGCTGGTCCCTCCTGCGTGACTCATGACCACCTGCCACTTATTCCTCCCAAGTTACTGTCCTCAGAAAGCCCACAGACCGGCTCTCTGAAGAGCGTGTGTTTATTGAATGCTGCCTGTGTCCTAGGATGTGTGGAAGGTAAGGACAGCAGACTTCCTGCTCGCCTGGCCTGGAGGGACTTATGGCTGTGATCAGGGGCTAACAGCAGGCCCTTTGGAGTGCGGGGTGGAATCCGAGATCTCGAAGAAGGAGGACACTGTTGAACCTGCAATGTGGATTTGGGGAGCCACTGAGGACCACTTCATCTCACTTGCAGGGACTCTGCAGCTCGTGAGGCAGCAGGCATGGCTCTGTACACAGGAGCCCTCCTGTTCAGTCCCAGCAGGGGAAGGGTCTCTGCGTGACTCTGGACTGCAAGTGTTGAACGCCAGAAGTGTAAGAGATTCCACTGAGGAGCGAGCTAAGATTGTGTGTGTGTACGCATGCGCGTATGTCCTGTGGGAAGATCCATTTAAGCAGTCCAGGTGTCAGTGACTGGCCGTTGGTTGTCTGCTCCTTAGCCATCGAATGGAAGAGCTTGTCTCCAAGGTGCCTCCTGCTGCGGGCATGCTGCGGATGCCCAGGCAGACCTCAGGTTACGAAGTGAGAGTGACTCTGAGGTCTTCCCACTGCTACACCTCTCCTGCTCTAGGTCCTTTTTTTTCTTTCTTCCTTTTTTCTTTTTTTGGGCCGTCTTGGTAGTTCTGGGCTTCTGAACTCTACGTGCTCTAAAGTCTCTGGAGAGCTAATATGCACGCCTACGTTACAGATCTCCGGAGAATCCACAGGGCCCGACACCCACACCCTTGCCTCTGCTGAGGTGGGGAAGGACGGGCGAGCCTGGCCGGCGGGCAGCTCTGATGGTCTGCGCTGACCATCGGGAGAGGCTGGCTGAGTCTCAGCCCTTTATTAACAGAGCGCGCCCACCTCTCTGGCGAGCTGCTGCCTCCGGGAACTCTACAGGGAGCCCCAGAGACTGGTCCTGTCTTCAGAACTCTTTCCCATGAATGTCTGACTTGTGCCAGGCCCATTTCCTCTGCAGTCTCTGAGTCACTGGGTTCGAAGTCCCTGGATGACCTGAGCCACCCAAGCCACAGCCCCCTTAGGGAGACGGGGCCTTTCCTGACAAGGTTTTGAAGGATTGAGAAATCACCGAGCCAAGCAATGGAAGAATGGTCAAGTTCAAACCAGCCACGGAATTTTTGGGTCTGCAGGAAGTCCCCGCCCCCTGCCTTATGCTGTCGTGGCTGGCGTCGCCAGGGTGGCAGTTCCGCAGAACCAGCAGACCCACTGGGCACGGCCTAGTTTGGGACCATTGGCTGATGCCAGGGTTCCCCAGGCAGAGCTTTGCAGCGGGGCGCTTCATAATCCCGTCTGGATCCCCCTTAAATGAAGACAATCTGTGCCAGCCCGGCGCTGCCACTGTGGCCCCATTCTGTTCACTCCCACATCTCTTAGGGAGGGAAAGGCTAGAAACTGCGTCCTAATGGCCCAATTAGTCCTAATGCTGCGTAGTGTTGACTGTTTAGTTACCGACATATTGTGTACAGAACTAATTGTGGTGAAAGCAAATGAATGGCCAGGAAACAAACAGGCTACTAGAAAATAATTACTTGGAGTGTTTCTCTTTAGTACCTGCGCAGCGGATTTCATTATAGTCAACAGCCTCTAAGCTGCTCGAAATAGTGGTATTTGTCATTTTCATAGAAACTTGATAATGACATTAATTTATCTTAATGGCCTGTTCTATTGTTATAAATAGTAAAATTAGCTTAAATTGTCTTGCTTTTGCTGGTTTTGGATGGCTGGAGAGGGCCCTGCAGCAGCCGACGAGTAGATAATTTGGTGTGCTTGACAGATTTCCAATAATTTGTTATGTGGAACATGAGTAATGCTAGTACCATTAATGTTCATTTTCCTCTAAATTCATTACTGCCCTTTTCCCTTTTATCTTTTTTAATGTCTGGGCCATTTTTCTATATTTCAAGAGGAGCCACAGAGCCTATTCATATTCAGCCGGCTATTAACATTCTGTACATAGCGAACGTCCTGTGGAAAAACAAGTCTTTATGAAATGAGAAGCCTGGGCCCTTGTATCGGACAGAAAAGCAGGCAAAATGGGGGGCTTACCAGTTTCAGGGTTAGGGTATAATTAAGTCAAATGCAATTGTAAAGAAATTTAAATGTTTTCATTTATGGCAAAGGTAAAACACACTCGAGAGTGAATCTAAGAAGCAGCAAATTCATTACCAACACTAATTCTTCCCTTTCCTAACACTCCTGAGTCAACGGCACTCAGCGTTTCAGCAAGGTTATTATTCAGTGTTCTCTATACATTCGGTTCTAATTAATCACTAAAGATGCTGTGATTGATTTCATTTCTGTAAGCAGATATGTTAACATAACACCTGGAACAGCAGAAAGGCTGCTTTTCCTTGGTGATGGTGGTGGAGACCCTAGAATTTAGTATATTTGCTTTTAGTTCCAAATCTTTTTCTTTCATCAGCGACGAGGTTAGACCATAAAATCAGTTGCTTCAGTCTTTTAACATTTTCTAAGTATGGTTTCCCTATTTTCTTTCTTGTTGCAGTAGGAAGGCTACCAAATAATCAAAAGTCTGATTAGAGCTTTTATCATATTTACAATGTACATGTTTGGGGCTTACAAACAGGAAAAAATTGTACAATATTTATCCTGTAAAAGAAACGACCATTTCCATTAAACACCAGTTTCTGCTGCATGTGGTAGGTCACTCAAGAAGCAAAGCCTGCCAAGAATTTGAGGCCAGCCTGGACTACAAAGTGAGTTCAAGGCCAACCTGGGCTATGTAGTAAGATGACTCAAGAAACCAAATAAATAAACTGGGTGTGATGACACATATCTATAAACCTAGCATTCTGGGAGGCTGAAGCAAGAAGATGAAGAAGATGGCAAGTTCAAGCCCATCTTGGGTAACTTAGGGATATACCTTACAGTAAATGCCTTGGTTTCAATCCTCAATATTACCCATACAGACACACAGACAGACAGAGAGACACATACACACACACACACACATTTTTATCTGTTTACAATTTAGGCAGAATGATGTTGAAAGCTCAGTGCTAACAGAACTAATTCTTAGACTGAGTCCTTTCCCACTAACACCACAGGTTAAAATGCCCTGGGGGGAAATTAAAATATGCAAGCGTATTTAATGAGAAATAGGCTATTATATTATAAACTGTATCTCCTTTAAAAGTGAACTTCAAGAAGAAAGACTGACTTTCTATGATGCTTTGTTCTCCTTTCTAGAATGGTACAAACTCTTCCCAGTTTTGCGCTTTCTGCGTGCTCAGAGAGGAAGATAAAAGTAGGATTGGGACACTTGGTTGAATAAAAATATATATATATCCATGGATAATGACTTTCACACCAAAATAGAAAATCAGCATTTAAAGAACTTTTCCTTTTCATGAGATGGAATCATTTCTTTTTTCCATAGATACAAACAGATTTTAAAAGCATCTCATTCAATAAAATCACCCAAATGTACTCCCGAGTGTCTGCCCAGACTCTTCAAGCTTGAGGAGGGATGAAAGATAATGTGCTAATAAGGTAATGTATCAGAGGGGCAATTCATCAAATATTTATCTTAAGGCATAAAATGTGTCTGGCTGCCTTGTTCATTTATAAAATAACAGTTTAGGAGAATTAGGTAGCAGCTAAATCCTTTAGTCTACGTAGCTGGCTTCACCCAGAGTCCATTAGACTCGGTTATGTATCTGCTAAGGAAGATGCAGCCGGTGAGGGGTGCATAATGGATCATGAAAGATAAATGGAATTAGGCAATTGAATAATTAGAGGAGTGCCCACCAGAGCTACTCTAAGTAAAGGGCTGCCGGGATTTCCATTAGAAAACTCCATCTCCGTGGTTAGAAAGCCATCTGTGAAAATTTGGCTGGGATTGAAAGTTAGTACTGAGGGGAAGGAATCTCCCCAGGAGGCCCCTGACTGCACCGTGGCCGGTGTTGGGTGACTTAGGGACCATGATGCTGAGGGACTGGGTCCCTTCACCAACGAATTCTCCCAAACATCAAGTTTCCCAAGCACTAAAGCACCAGACCTGACGGACTCAAACCTTTTCTGAGGTAGGAAGTGTCTGGTCCGCTCTCCTGTCCTCAGGCCTAGGGCACTGAGAGATGATTTAGGCGCAGGCTGTGATGTGTGGGGCGGGCATGGATCACACACCTGTCACCCTTCGGGCCACCTCCCCCAAACCTAGGTACAGTGCCTGCCACACAGCAACCACTCAACCGTATCTGTTGAATAAACAAGAGTTAAACAATGGCAAGTGCAGGTAATCTCGGGCCTGGCAGACGCGGTTAGAAGAGGAACAGGTGCCACTTTGTGCAGGGGCATCCTGACACAGGAGCTGTCTCCGGGCGGTTCTTAAACAACCCCCAGTGACGTCCTCCCCAACCTGTCCTTACCGAGCAGCTCCCGTGGGCCAAGCTGTGCTAAGTGCTGGAAACACAGAGACACAGGATCCTGCCTCGAGAACTCTGTGCACGGAGAGAGGACTGTGCCCAGGGCAAGGCAGCACCGGGAAGGAGCCCCTGAGGCCACTGCTGCAGGTCCCAGCGTGCACCAGGGCTAAAGCATCTTGGGTCTGAATTTCAAAGGTGGCTACAGCGGCAGGAAACGTCGTCCTACTCTGCACCCAAGAGGTAGTTTCCCCTTCCCTGGACACACACGCTGGGAAGTGTGCTGCAGGCCATCTCCGGGCTCCCCGCTATCCAGTGGACACCCCATATTAGCCAAATTATTTCACTAATAGCTTTGTCCATCGTGTCCCTAAATGTCTCAACACCTCCTAAGGTCCTGCTCGTTACAGAGGTGACGCATTATCTCCATCCTTTCCCCTTTCTCAGCTCTAGAGCCCCGCTTTTCCCGTCTCTCCTGCCTCCACCTCCTTCACTGTCAAACACTTCCCAGATCTCCATCACCCTCTGTCTGTTTCCCCAACTCCTTTACGCTAGCTTTAAAAGTGTGCTCAGTCAGATCCTAAAAAAAATAAATGACATAGGAAAACAACCTTACAAGATGGAGACGTGGCTTACACAGTAACTCTATCACTCTGGGTGGCCGAGGCAGGAGGATCTTAAGTTTGACCCAAGTCTTGGCAATTCAGCAACTTACAAAAACTCTCATCTCAAAAAAGAAACAATTTAAAAAATTTTTAAATCTGCTCCCTTAATTGTCTCCCACGACTGTTGCTTTTTCTGGGAGAAACCAAGAGTCCTGCCTTCATCCCTCATTCCTCCACTTTGTGTCACCCAGTAGTTGGAACAGCACTTCAGGGTGGCTGAGGCAGGAGGATAGAAGGTTCCAGCTCAACCTGGGCAATTTAGTGACTTAGTAAGACCTTCTCTCAAACTAAAAAGTAAAAAGGACTAGGAATATAGCTCAATGTGAAGGCCTTAGGTTCAATCACCAAAACAACAAATAAAAAAACATGAAACAAAATTTAAATTTTTTTACCAAAGAAAAAGAGTTTATAATTATCTTTTAGCAGATTTTAAAATTAGCACACTTTTAAAACACTTGTGAACCTCATTTCTCTATTCACTGTTTCCCGTTTACCCCTCGTGCATTAGGCAAGGATTGTTTCATGGACTATTGTTTAGCAC
>RJWM01032869.1:0-21115 GCA_004363535.1 Dasyprocta punctata | reverse complement strand
TGGGGCTTGGAGTTGAAATGGTACACTATATAGATGAGTTGTTGAGGGTGTTTTGTTCTTACCAAAAGACTTTTTAAAACAGGGTGAAGCTGAGCATGGTGTCACATGCTTATAATTCCAGCAGTTGGGGAGGCTGAGGCAGGAAGATTACCAAGCTGAAACACAGTCTGGGCAACTTAATGACCTGGAGCCTGTCTCAAAATAAAAAATAAAAAATAAGAATAGGAGTGGGATGTAGCTCAGTGTGAATGACCTGGCTCAATGACTAGTACTGACAGAAAAGAAAGAAAGAGAGGGGGGGGGGAGAGACAGGGACAGAGACAGAGACAGAGACAGAAAGAAAAAAAAAGAGGAGAGAAAAGAAAGAAGAGAAGAGAAAGGAAAGGAAAAGGGAAAACAGATGAAAAGACCAGAAGAGTGGGCGACTTGTGAAGGTTCTGTGGACCCGTCTCAAAGAGTGGGTGGTACCAGGGCCTGGAGATATCCCGGCCAACTCCAGGAAGACAGAAACAGAGAGCTGTTTACGGAGTGACTTTGTGGCTGGATGAATCCCAGCTGCGGCTTGGGAACGCGGCAGAGTCACCGCCCTGCTGTTGCAGCCCTGCCAACTTGGAGCAGAAGAAGCGGCGCTGACCCGTCTTTTGGCTCTGCAACAAGGCAAGCGAGCACACCAGCAGGCATGGGAGAACGACGTGGTGAAACGAAAGACGTGAGAAAGCCTGGCCTGTAATCGCTCCCTCCTTCCCGCTTCTGCTTCTCTGACACCCGCAAGGCGGCGTGAACCCGAATGTAGCCCTTTCGACCCAGGGGGCTCAGGACCCTGAGCGTGTAGCTCCAGGTAGCAGAAGGCAGCAAGACCCAGTTGTCTTATCTATCTGTGGTGCTGGGAATGGAACGCAAAGCCTTCATGCTGAGCTCCCTCCCAGCCCTTTTAAAATGTTGAGACAGCGCCTTTAATCCCAGCACTCGGGAGGCTGGAGTAGGAGGAGCGTTGTGAGTTCGAGGCCGGTTTGGGCAACAACAGGAGCACAAGGCCAGCCTGAGCTACATAGTGCGACCCTGTTGCAAAGAACTAGGGCTGGGAGTTTGGCTCTGTGGCTTAAGCACCTGTCTGGGCAGGTGTGAGGTTTTGAATTCAATCCCCAGTGCCACACACACACAAAAATAATAATAATAATTTTGAGACAGGGTCTCAGTGAGATGGGAAGTTGTCTAGGCTGGGCTTGAGGTTGTGATCCTCCTGCCTCAGCCCCCAAAGTTCTGGGATTTTAGGTGTGTGGCACAAGGTGGGGCTAAAACTCACCTGTTTTAAATTGTTTTGCACTCTACAGTTGATGCTAGCTTTGGAATCACTGCTCCTAGCAGGCAGTTAGGTCCTAAACAATATAATACTTTTCAAACTCAAGGTCAAACATTAGCAGGAAGGTTACTGTTTACAGGAGCGCAGTTGTGTTCCAGATCTGACAGCATTGGAGCACTCCGTTGTAAATTAGCTCAGGGAAATAGAGGATCCAAGGTTAGAAAGTTTGAATTATGCCTTTGCTCTCCGATTGTCTTGGGCTGCTCCCAGCAGAAGAGTCGGAGGATGCCTTGTGCCCCTTCTCAGACAGTCCCAGGTGGTTGGTATTTCTTGCGGAACTCTGTTCTGCCCAGCTCTGTCCTGCTTTGTGGGGAAAGTGGAGGAATATTTCCATGTGTCATCAACTGTTTGGTCAGCAGTCAGTTCCTTACAGGGGAAATGGTAAGATTTATTAGGGAAAGTGTCTGTCATCCCATATAAATAGATGCACAGTTAGGCAGATGTAGAAGGCGGGGTGTACATTTCTGGATGACTGATCATAAGGAATTTATTACAAGAAGTCGAAAAAAATCAGTCATTTGGGAAGATGGCTAACACAGGGTAAACTTACATTTTATGTAAAATATTCTTCAAATAGTAATTTTAACTGAGGGAGGAGTCATTTTAGTTACAGTAATTTTTGCTTTATTGAGAAAATATATGCAAGTGATAAAACAGCTCAATCAGCTGGGTGTGGTGGTGCACACCTGTGATCCCAGCCCCTGGGGGCTGAGGCAGGAGGCCAACCCAGGCAGTATAGTGAGTTCAACACCAGCCTGAACTATATAGAGACTCTATCTCAAAAACAAGCAATAATAGAAAATCACCTGAAATAGGTCTTTCCCCACCGCTAGCCCTGCTGCCCATGCATCCTGTATTCAGAGGTCTGCATGGTGGCAGTTCAGCATATTATCATCCAGTGCTCCCAGCAGAACTAGCAAAATGTCTTCTTTTGTAGCTAACTTTTTTCTTTAACAGTTCTGGAAATCATTTCTTGTGATTTCAGTGAGCCTCACTTGTTGTTCTTAGCAGATAAAGCCAGTGTTGACATCCTGCCATATGGTTTTACAGCTTTTCGTTTGTGCATTCTAACATTACAGCTACATTTTCACTGCAACCCCTGCCGCCCAATCCCACTGCTTCCTGCCCAAGGGAATCACTATCTTGAAATTAGCACGTGTCCTTTCTGCTCTGCTTTTATGAATCAGTATTTCAGTGTATGACTCTGGTACCATTTATTTACCCATAATTTTGTTTTTGAATGTTTACATTATTTTAAATTTTTACTATTACAAAATAAATACCATAAATATTGTGTTTTATGTTTCTTTGGGCACATGTATGAGAATTTTTTATTTTTTATTTAGCTTTTTTATTTTAAAGATAGTAAAATCCAACAAAACATAAAAGAACAAAGTCAATCAAAATAAAGCAGTAGAACTGGTATAGAACTTCAAAGAAATACACTATGAAAACAATAGCTACTATAGTATATCTTCTTATTTTCAGAATAGTTGACCATTCCAACAGGTATAGTAAAATTAAACCAAGAACAAAACACAATAAAACCAATAAAAACAGAATATAAAATAAAGCAAAAAAAATTAATCAGAACATAGCAAAACAATGAGAACAATACTCGAAGACAAGACAGAAGAGAATCCCCCATTTTTGCTACATTGCCTACTGTCATCTTCCAAATAGATGCTCAGGCTGCTGGCCCCAGGCCTGCAAAATCAGTGAAACAATACTAGCATTTAGTTGCTTTATGTACCTTAGTTGCTATCAATTTAGCCCGACCTCCGAACCAGCAGGTTGCTTACTAGGGGGGAGGTGAGGGTGAGGGTGGGGGTTGTCCTTGATTCTTAGCCCGTGCCCGTAGGCGTACAGGCAGCACGTTTCTCTTCCTGGAGTCTGCGGGTCGCAAGTCCCCGGGAAGGCAGACTAGTTGTCTTCTGGTTAGAGTCTCTCTCAAGACTTTTTAAAGAATCTATACTACAAGAATTGCCAAATCATGAAGAATATACACACCGACTTTCTTTGAAATTGCAACATTATTATTCTCCAATGTGGTTTTTAATAATACATGTTCATACCAGCTGTGTATAGAAGCACACACACTCTCTTTCTCTCTTTCCTTCTTTCCCTTTTAAAAATATACATCCTTTCCAATATTTAGGGTTCTCAGACTTCCTAATGTTGCCAGTCTGATAGGTGTGAAATAGTACCTCATGTTGGTTTTGTGTTTATTACTGAAGTTGAATATTTTTCTTTTTCCTCCTCCCTCTCCTTTTTTTTTTGTTTCCCTCTACATATTTTTTTTGTTTCCCTCTAAATATTGATACTTCAGACAATTTTTCTACTGTATTATTTGTTCTTTTCTTATTGATTTATAGAGATCTTTTATATTACGGATACTAATACCCAGTAAGATGTAATATAAATAACTTCCAGTCCGTGGCTTGCATTTTCACTTTTAATGGTGTCTTTTTGTTTAATGGACTTTTTATATTTTTATGTAAATTATCACACTGTCAATGTTTATGTTTTTGATGTCTTGTTTAAGAAACCTTAAAAATGTAATAAGGACATTCTCCTATAATTTCTTTTTAATTTTTAAGATCCCCTCAACGCAGTTTAAGTTTTTAATCCACTTGTTTGGGAGATCTACCTTCTTCTCCCCTGTACGCATCCAGCCACCTGAGCACTCCTCCTGCTAATGTGTAAGCCCCCGTCCCATAAACGAAGACTTTACATACATGTGGGCCAGGATCTATGCCCTTGCTTCTGTTCCTTTGGCTTATTTTTATATCTTTATCCTCAGAAGCACACTGTTTAAATAACTACCTCCTTACAATTAACCTGTGACGGCAAACATTCAATTTCTTTCTCAGAATTTTTGCTAGTTTTGTCTCTTTAATCTTCCACATGAATTTTAAGAATTACATTGTTAAATTCCATATTTTGGGGACTCCAATAGAAATTACACTTCACAGATTCATTATAAATTCATGGGATATATGTGAGATGAACACAAATGTATCTTTCCATCCTTCAGAGTCTCATTTATCTAGCACACCTTTTATGTAGTGTTTTGCAATGTCACCTAACAGGCCTTGCATATGTTCTCTAGGATTTACTGTAAATGGGATGATGGGCACACATGCTCACGTTATACACTCATCTCTTCTCATACCCTGGACAGGTATTGAGACCGCTGAATTCTTGTTTGCTCCCTTTTTTGTCTATGCAGTTTCCTAGATTTTCTGTATAAATAATCACACAGTTTACAACTAAGGATACTTTTCCTTCTTTCTTTCTAATTCTTACTCGTTTAAGAAGTGTTGCACTGGCTGGAACTTACAGTTCACTGGTTAAGAGAAGCTGTGATGATGGCTTTTGGGACTCACTCCTGACTCTGAAGAATAAATTTCTCATATTTTACTACTGTTACATTTTCTTTGGGTTTTTGGTAATTACCTGTGGAAGAGGCGAGTGGTTCTACCTCCCATATTGGTTCTTCTTTTTTTCCTCAGTAAAATCTAACAGAATCTGTAGACATCTGTCAAAAATAAAAAATAAATAATAAATCTGCATTTCCCAACCACTTTCAATTTTGTGAGGACCCATAACTTAGCTCCCACCATTAGGATAGAAGCAGAAGTAATATATGCCAAGTTCCAGTAGGATTCCCTAAAGTGGAAGCATAACCCTTTTCTTCCTCCACCTGGAATGTAGATTTAAGGGCTGGAATTGGAGCAGTTATACTGTACTCGAAGTAACCATGGGAATAAAGATCATGGAAAACAGTGAGATGATTGAGGAATGTGGCATGGGCCACCAGTCTTGTACCTGAGAGAGAAATAAATTTCTGCATAGTTTGGAGTTTTCCACTATTCACCGTCAAACTCAATTATGTAATACTCTTGATCCGAGTAATGAGGTGGCACTTCATTCCCCATCTGCCAACAACTTTGCTAGTCTTCATCAATTTCTCATGTGTATTACTGAGGTGAAATACAATGATAGACTTTAATATTCAACCATTTTTGGTATTCTATCATGATGTGTCTTTAGAGGTTATAGGTGTAAAATTATTTTTGGCAATACTGGGGATTGAACAGAGGGGTTCACACATGGTTGGTAAGTGCTGAGCAGGGAACTATACCCCCAGCTCTTTGCTTTGTATTTTGAAGCAGGGTCTTGTTAAATTTTCCAGGCTTGCCTCAAACTTGTGATTCTCTGATCTCAGCCTCTAAGGAGCGGGGAGTATAGACACGTGTCACCAGGCCAGCTTGTACAATGATTTTATTTCTTACTTTTCTCGATTTTCATCAGAAAAATGTGAAACATACAGAAAAGTTTGTCAGTACAGTTTGTGAGTGTGGCTAATACCCCTATTCCACTTATCACATTTTACAAGTAACAATTTATCTTTGCTTTATCTGTTATGGTGGTTTTCGTAAAAAAGTTTATTGGTATATTTTAGATATACATAATGATTACATTCACCATAGGGAATTTATACCTATATATGATATAACTTGATTCTTTTCCCCCCACGCCCCTACTCTCCCTTCAACCCCTCTTCCTCTCCCTATTTATAGAAGCTTTGTTTTCATTTTTTCTCATTTTTTTTCTTTTTCCTTCTTTCCTTTCCCCCTCTCTCCTTAATAGTTTTCCTTCTCATTTGGACATTTCCTTCCTATTTTACAGTATCTATTATACATTTTGGTCCTCATTTAGACTTTCAGTTTCTCACAGCAGAGAAACAGTGTGGTATTTACACATGTGTCCAATTTATTTCCCTTAAGAGTATGGCCTCAAGGTGCATCCATTTACCTACAAATATCTCAAGATTATCCTTCTTTATGGCAGAGTAGTTCTCCATTTGTCTTGGTTACTTTTCCCTCATTGCTGAGACAAAACACCTGACACCCAAAATTAGGGAAGCAAAGGTTTATTTAGCTTACAGTTTTTGGAGGTTTTAGTCCATAATCAGCTGGCTCCAAGGCAGGGTGGCATGGTGTTGGGGCAACACTTCAAGGCAGCAGCCGAGCAAAAGCAGCCAGAGTAAAAGGGGCAAGAGCAAGCCTCTTCTCCTCCCTTATTTTTTACACAGGACACCTTCCCCACTCCAGGGTGGGTGTAGCATTCACAAACATCCTTGCCTCCCTTTGCATAGGATGAGGATGTTTGCAAACCAAGACCCCTGGCTCCCTGATGAGTCTCTCAGCTAAACTTGTGACCTTCTCAAATTGACATAATGACCAGGTATCAGCTTGTGCTCTATACCCCAGGATGTAGAGCTGCTGAGTTACTTAATTAAGCTTCTAGACTTCTCAAGTTCACACAATGTATAAGCCATAACACCATTGTATAAAAAAAAGCCACATCTTCTTTATCCAATCATGATGAGCATACAGTCTGTTTCCAAGATTTGGCTATTTACAAACTGTGCCTCTATAAATACGGGTGTGCATATATTGCTGTGGCACGACACTTTGAATTCTTTAGGGAAGAAACCAAAAAGATGATTAGCTAGGTCAAATGGAACCTCTAGTTCTAGTTTTTTAAGGATTCTCCACAGTAGTTGCACCAGTCTACACCTCCAGCAACAGTGGAGAAAGATTCCTTTTTCCCCACAGCCCCTTCAGCGTTTGTTATCCATTGATTTCTTGAGAATAGCTATTCTTTCTGGGGTGAGATGGAATCTTGAGGTTGTTTTAATTTGCATCGCTCAAATGACAAATAATTTCAACCATTTTTTCATATATTTATTTGCCATTTCTACTTCTTCATCTAAGAACTCAAAAAATTCAGATCCCCTTTGGATGTCCATTTTAGGATTGAGTCTTTAAGTTTGGGGGGGTCTGAATTTTTTGAGTTCTTTACATATTATAGATAGTAGTCCTTTGTCTGAGGAACAGCTGGTAAATGTTTTTTCCCTGTGGTATGATGTTTTCAATTCTTCTGGGAAAATGCCCAGAAGTGGGATAGCTGGGTCCAATGGGATCTCTAATCCTAGCTTCTTGAGGAATCTCCACACTGACTTCCACAGTGGTTGTACCAGTCTACACTCCCACCAACAGTGGAGAAGAGTTCCTTTTTCCCCACAACCCCTCCAGCATTTGTTGTTGGTTGATTTTTTAATCTTGGCCATCCTTTCTGGAGTGAAATGGACTCTCAGTGTTGTTTTAATTTGCATTTCCCGAATGACCATTGATGTTGAACATTTTTTCATATATTTCTTTGCCATTTGTATTTCTTTCTCTGAGAAGTGTGTATTCATCTCAGATGCCCATTTTTGGATTGGGTCCTTGAATTTTAGGGGCCTGATTTCTTTTAATTCTTTATATGTTTTAGATAGAAGTCCTTTGTCTGATGGACAGTTGGCTAAGATATTTTCCCAGTTCGTGGGTTTTCTTTTCACTCTGTTGGAGATCTCCTTTGACATGCAAAAACTTTTTAGTAAGATGAGATTCCAGTTGTTGATTCTGGGAAGTGTTTCCTGTGCAATTTGATTTTTGTTCATGAACTCTCTGCCTACTCCTATGTCATCAAGATTTTTTACCTACTCTGTCTTCTAGTAATTTTAGTGTCTCTGTTTTAATATTCAGATCTTTGATCCATTTTGACTTTATTTTAGTGCATGGTGATAGGCATGGATCTAGTTTTAGTTTACGGCATATTGAAAGCCAGTTGCACCCATGTTTATAGCAACCCAATTTGTAATAGCCAGATCTTGGAAACAACCCAAGTGCCCATCAATCAAAGAATGGATAAAAAAGATGTGGTATTTTTATACAATGGAGTACTACTCAGTTATTAAGAAAGATTGCATTGAGACTTTTATAAGCAAATGGTCACGACTTGAGACCATACTCATAAGTGAGATAAATCAAACCCACATGTGTAAATACCGTTTTGTCTCCTTAGTGTGAGAAACTGAAAAAGTATATATGATCCACAATCTATAATAAATACTATATAAGGGTAAAAAACAGCTCAAAGAGCAAAAGTAATTGGGAAGGGAAAAGGGGGAAAGAGAAAAGGGAAAAGGAAAAGATATAAATCTGTATATATGTATATGTAAGATAACTAAAACAAACACACTGCTGAATGTATTCGTTGAGAAAGAACAATTAATACTCATATGATTAGATCAATTTTACATGTCTATATGTTAATGTAAGTAACCATTTTAAAGATAACGATACGCAATATTGCAACCATTGTCAAGTTTTTATCATCCTGTTTTGTAAACCTGCAATGTTACTGTTGTGCATTTACTCTAGTCGTTTGTTTGCCTCTTTTGCTTGTTGTCTTTGTTATAGATGTCTTTTTTTTTCTTTCGCTTAAATTAAAAAAAAATGTTTTTTCCCACACTGTGGGTTGTCTCTTCATTCTGTTGGTGGTTTCTCTTGCTGTGCAAAAGCTTTTTAATAAGATGAGATCCTAGTTGGTGATTCTGTATAATATTTCTTGTGGTGTGATTTTTGTTCATAAAGCCTTTGCCTATACCAGTGTCTTCAAGAGTTCCACGTATTCTCTCTTCTAGCAGATTAAGTGTTTCTGTTTTAGTATTTAGATCTTTGATCCATTTTGATTTTAGTTTAATGCGTAGTGAAAGATAAGAGTCTAGTTTTAATCTTTAGCATGTGGAAAGCCAGTTTTTCCAGTACCATTTATTAAAGAGTCTATCTTCCAGTGAACATGTTTGAGCCCTTTGTCAAAGATAAGATGGTTGAGTATATCTGGAGTTGTTTCTGCATTTTCTAGTGTGTTTCATTGGTCCTCAGGTCTGGTTTGGTTTGTTTTTTGTTTTTTGGTTTTTTTTCTTTGCCAGTACCATGCTGCTTTTAGTCACAGTACCTTTGTAGTTTAATTTCAAGTCAGGATTTTAATGTCCCCTGTGTTTCTTTTGTTGCCCAGAATTGCCTTTGCTATTCTAGGTCTCTTCTGGTTCCAAATGAACTTTAGGACTGTTACCTCTAATTAATTCAATGAGATATGCTGTTGAAATTTTGACTGGGGATTGCTTTAAATCTGTATAGCAATTTTGGAAGTATGGCCATTTTCACTATATTAGTTCTTCCTACCTGCTAGCAAGGGATATCCTTCCCTTTTCTGATATCCTCTTCAATTTCCTTTTTTAGAGTACTGTAGTTTTCAATGTAGAGGTCTTTTACTTCCTTCATTAGATTGATTCCTAGGTATTTCATTTTTTGGATGCTATTGTGAAAGGTGTTGTAACCCTAATTTCTCTCTCAGTGAGTTTGGTACTCATGTGTTACGGTGTGTTTTTAAAGTACCCCCAATTCAGTTAGTTGATATTCTAAATTGCTTGCGCAAATGTGCTCAAAAGTAAGAATAACCAATTATTTTGTTATATTATCTTTATCTGATCTGAGTATCAAAAATGCAAAATGAAGCAGGGAGGTCTTCCTATCCTTACCAAAAATGTCTGTCCAATATCATAAAAAGCCTGAAGATTTGGGAAAGCTCACCTCTTTGGGTAAGTACTTACTTGGTGTGGTGAACTGATTAGTAAATTTTGTTTGAACTACAGATTCAATTCATTTAATAGGTATAAATAAATAGATTGCCATTTCCTTTTCACATCACTTTTAGTGAGTCATGTGACTATATAACATTATCTTTTTCATTTAAAATTCCAAATTTATTATCATAAAAATGGTCATTGTACTCTTATGCTTTTAAAAATTTCAGCTCTACTTAACGACCATGTCTTTTCCCCAATCTTTCTTTTTCTAGGTTTGTCTATTTTATTAGTCTTCTAAAAGAATTAGATTTTGGTCTGTAGAACCCCTTTTATTCCCTTCCATCTATTTCTTTCTCTCTCTTTTTTTTTTCTTTCCTACTATTTTCTCTGTTCTGATTTCTTACATTTTTGGTGTTAGAGGTTGAACCCAGGACCTTGTGCATAGCAAGGATGAGCCTTACCACTGAGCTGTATCTTCAGTCCTGAGATTATTTTTTTTCAGAGTGTAGGCTTCCTGCTCTTCTGTTATATGTATTTAAAGGTTTAAATTTCCTCCTAGGACATTCCAAAACTATGCAGCTTAAACCATGGACCACTTACTTTGGTACTAGTGTGTTCATTGTTTGAGCACCAGTACGAATTTGGTAATTTCCAGTGATTTTTCTCCTTCCATAGTTATTTAAGTTAGGCAAGGTAGTTCATGCCTATGATCCTTGCATTCCAGGAGGCTGAGGCAGGATGATAGCTAGTTCAAGCTCAGCCCGGGCAACTTACTGACTTAAAACACCCTATCTTAAAATTTAAAAAAGGAATGGGGATGTAGTTTGGTGCAAAGACCCTCAATCAATCCTTGATACCAGGAAAGAAAATCAAAAAGCTACTGAAGAATATCTAAAACAAATGGTAGTAGTGTAACTATTACATTGACTTCTAATTTTATTGTATTGTTGTCAGAAAACATGCTTTATGTATTTCAGACCATTGGAATTTGCTTGAAATTTGCTTTTGACATATTATAATCTATTTTGTACATTTCATATATAGTTGAAAGACTATTTCCTAACTTTGAGTATAGGATTACTTGGATATAAAATTACATATGTTGTTTATATCTACCACAACTATGATTATAGATTATTTTCTCTTCGTAATTTATGTGTGTGTGTGTGTGTGTGTATTTTTTGAGAAGGGTTTTGCTATGCAGTTCAGGCTGGACTTGAACTCACTGTGTAGCCCAGGCTGGCCTTGAACTCACAGCGATCCTCCTGCCTCAGCCTCCTGAGTGCTGACATTACAGGCATGTGTCACCAGGCCTGGCCTCTGTAATTTTGACAACATATTATAAACATACATATTGAGATTCCAAATGACTATTTCTTCAAATTTCTACAAATTCTTTTAATCTTTTTGTTACTTGTAATGACCCTCTTTGTCCTTTATGTTTTTGCCTTAAAATTTAAAAACGTGATAAGTGTTATATATTTAATTTTAAAAAATATTTTTCTAAAAATTTTATCCATCTATTTATATAAAGACCACCCTGTGTTCTCATGTTTTAGGTGCCTGTTACAAGCAGTATGTGGTTGAATTTTTAGCGATTCTGAGAAACTCAGCTGAGTGTGGTGACATGCACCTGAAGTCTCAGCTACTCAGGAGGCTGAGGCAGAAGGATCACTTGAGCCCAAAAGTTTGAGGCCAATCTCCACAACATAGCAAGGCCATATCTCTTAAAAAAAAAAAAAATTCTGAAAATCCATGTCCTTTCATAGGCCAGTTGCATAGGCTAACATGCATTTTGATTACTGAAACATGATTGCTGTCTACTTACCGCCCCCTAACTCCGGCTCTTTCTTCCTCTTCTCCACCTCCTAGCGGGTTTACTCGAGGCCCCGCTTCTTCTCTGCTGGACAGCAGCGGTTACGTGAGAACTGAGCATCCAGCTTGCTTAGTGCTTCCCCAGAACGGAGGGCTGCCCGTCCCCGTCCTCCTCTGTGGCGAGGCTGGGCCCTCGCGGGCTCCCTCAGAACCTCGGTGCCCTGGGCAGCCTTGGAGATCCGGGGCAAAGGGCGGCCCCGGCTGGGCTGGGGTCTGGGTCGCCTGCACCTTCACCTGCCGGAAGCCCGGGGTCAGGGGTCAGGGGTCAGGGGTCAGGGAGAGAACGCCTGAGCAGGAGCTGTGCCGACATCACACTAGCCAACTTGGCCAGAAGCTGTTATCCGGTAGTTACTTTAGAAACGACTTCCCAGTCAAAAGGATTCCAGGTCCTTCTTGCCGCTAACAAAGAACTGGGCCAGACAAGCCAAACACAGTGTCAAAAGTTTATTTGAAAAGTGTGGGTTAAGCAGCTATGGGAGAAGCCATACGGAGTGAACTCTGGCCAAACAAAGGGAAAAAGAGAGTAAAAGCAAAAATGAAAGTCCAGGCCGCGTCCGAGAAACGCAGAGCGCGCGCCGCCGGCAGCCCACGCCGGCGCCCGGCCCCGACGGCCATCTTCGCGCGTCCACATCTCGCGGAAGCTCGCGAGAAGTCCCGCACGGCGGGGCCTGTGACTGACAGGTCCGAGGGCCTCCCCGCCGGCACGCCCTCGCGCCGTGGGAAACCCACTGTTGGTTTGCTTGGCTCCCTTCTTCTGAAGCCTTTTCCCCGCCCTGCACTCGGCTGTTTACTGAAGTCGTTTTTATGAGGGCTTGCGTAGGTTTCCGTGTGGCCCCTGAGCAGCCGCGGGAGCGCGCGCGCCCGCCTCGCCGAATGAGCAGCTCCGCGGCCCCGCCGCACCCCGGCCGCGTGGCCGAGTCACCCCGGCTCCCGCCCTGGCCCCGGCCCCGGCCCCGGCCCCGGCCTCGGCCGGGCCCCCGCTCCGTCCCGCGCCGCAGCCCAGACCCCTAGCTCTGCGGGACCGGCTCCGCTCGGCCAGCTTCCTTCCAGGAGCGGCGAGGCGTGTGTGCTTGCTCCGGGGCCCTCTCAGAGGAACGTGAGGCTGGAGAACTGATGCTGCCCTCGTGAATTTTTAAATAATTTTTGAATAAAGCTTTGGTTTTATACTGGGATCCGCAATTTTTTTTTTTGTTTGGGTTTTTTTTGGCAGTACCGGGGCTGGAACTGACAACCTTGTGCCTGCCCGGCAGGCGCTCGAGCCACTAAGAAAAACTCCCGGTCCTATTTTTTGGGGGGGCAGGGTCACACTGTGTAGCTCAGGCCGGCCTTGCTCACACTGTAGCCCAAGCCGGCCTCGAACTCACAACGATCCTCCTACCTCAGCCTCTTGAGTGCTGGGATTAAAGGCATGCGCCACTACGTGTGGCTGGGATCCACAATTGATGGAGCCTCTAGGGAAAAACAGACCAACCCGGTGCCTGGGGACGTGGGTGGAGCTGACCGACTCACCCAGTTTCTGGGGCGTCCAACGCAGGAACAACAACAGCACAAGTAATTGTTTCAAAATATGTTTCCAGATGTGGTGCCACATCCCGCAGAGCTGATTCTTTCAGGTTTCTCGCCCGTCTAAATACAGCACACTACTCGGGAGGCTGAGACAGGAAGATCGTTGCAAGTTCGAGACCAGCCTGGGCTACAAGTGAGCTCATGGCCAGCCTGAACGCATAGTGGGACCCTGTCTCAAAAAGACTAAATACATACATACATACATACATACATACAGCACGGTGCTTCAGGAAAGGGGGAACTATAGATATTCTCTGCGACAGCTGCTCAGTGTAACTTCTCATGATGATGTCAATGTTTTGTATCTTTGCTGCCCAATACAGTGGCCATTGCTACATACGGGTATTGAAAACTTTAATTGGGGGGGGTTATGATAGAGGACCTTAATTTTAAATTTTCGGTTATGTTTATTTTAAATTTAAAGATAAATAGCCACTTGGGGCTAATGGCTATGATATTGGACAGTATGACCTGAGAACAACAAAGTAAATTCTGACCTTTGTGTTTTGTTTATTTTTGTGTTGATTCCACAGCAAGACTTAGACTTACCTGGAAGGATTTCCTATGTTCAGATTTATCAGGAACTAAGATGGAGGGGACTCAGATCCTAGTGTTTTTTTGGTAAGTGTAGAAATAGTAGCCTTTCTCTCTGTGAAAGCTAGTTCTGGAGGCTCATTGTTCTCATGTGAGAGAGATGTCTCATTGCAAGAGGATAGTACATAGATGAATCAATCGCCTAAGCACTGTCCCACCCAGTTCCAAGGTATTAAGGAAGACAAAGAAGAGGCCAGAAAGCCAGAGGCAAAATTCTTGGCGAAGAGTGATGGCGAGGAGGTGGGAGTGGGAGGAGGTGACAGGTGAACTTGAGCCACCACTGCTGGGCTCACATAGGACAGTGACCCAGCAAGTTTTCTGCGCTCTGATGAGGAACAGAGGTTTCCAGAGCACAGAGGCACATCGGAGGGCTCTGGCCAAACACAGAGGTGGCTGTGAAAGAATTTGGAGATGACCGGAACACAAATTCTAAAAGTGAATTTCCTTACTTCAAAAGTTCAGCCTGGAAAAACAACACTTCAGTGATTGCCAGTGCAGAGAGCAGACCGTCTTGCCATTCTACCACTGACCAGCGAGGAACCGGGTGACACCACCTGCTGTCGTGGGTTGTCTAGTCTTGTGTAGACCTCAACACACACAGAGATCCGTTTGAAGGAGAACAAGGAAATGGAGACAAAATACTGTTTTACACAAGGAAACTAAAGAAAATTCAAATGTGAATTACTGAACTAAACCCAATTTAATTGAATGGGATAAAATGTAGGGCTCTTCAAGATCAGAGGATGCAGAAACAGCTCCAGACACACTCAGCTACCTTATCTTTGACAAAGAAGCCAAACACCTTTGCTAGAGGAAAGACAGTCCCCTTAACAAATGGTATTGAGAAAACTGACTTTCCACATGCTGTAGATTGTTCCTAGACCCACATCTGTCACCATGCACTGAACTAAAATAAAATGGATCAAAGATCTAAATATTAAAACAGAAACACTTAATCTGCTGGAAGATAGAATAGGTAAAACTCTTGAAGACATTGGTATAGGAAAAGACTATCATCAAAATCACAGGAAATATGACAAAGAATCAACAAATGGGATCACACAAATTTAAAAGCTTCTGTACAGCAAAGGACACCGAAAAAGTGAAGAAACAACCTACAGAATGGGAAAAAAATTTGCCAGCTACTCTTCAGACAGAGGGCTAGTATCTGGAATACATAAGGAATTCAAAAAAATTAGACACCAAAATTTAAAGTCCCAGTCCAAAAATGGGCATCTGAAATGAATAGACACTTCTCAGATGGAGAAGTACAAATAGCCAATAAATACATGAAAAAAATCTCCGATATTGCTGGCCATTTGAGAAATGCAAATTAAAACAACACTGAGATTTCATGTCACTCCAGAGAGAATGGCTGTCATCAAGAAATCAACCAATAATCAATGCTAGCAAAGAGGCAAGGCAAGGAAAAAACCTCTTCTCCATTGTTAGTGAGAGTTTAAATTGGTACAACCACTATGGAAATCAGTATGGAGAGTCTTCAAAAAAACTAAAATTAGAGGCTTAATTTGATCTAGCTATTCCCCTACTTGGTATCTTCCCAAAAGAGTTAAAGCCATCATACCACAGTGGTATATACATCCATGTTTATAGCCGCACAATTTATAACAACTAAGTCCTGGAAGCTGCCCACATGCCCATCAACAGAAGAATGATAAAGAAAATGTGGTTGTCCTATACAACGTACTACTACTGTGACATAAAGAAGGATACACAAGGCATTTTTAAGTAAATGGATGCACCTTGAGGCCATAATCTTAACTGAAATAAATGAGGCACACAAATTTAAATATCATATTGGTTCAGTTGTGTTAGAAATGCAAGTATAAATAAGGAACAAAGTGGGGAATAGATATTAGGAAGAAGAACTCGTTCAAATGGGAAGAGGAACAAGAGATGGGGTGGGGGATGGAAGGAAGGGAAAAGAGATTGAAAGGAAAAAAGAATTGAAAGAAAAAAATGGAAACATATTTTGTAGGTGGGGAGGGGAAGGAGACCAAAAAAAGAATTGAGGTGTATTATGTTCATGTACACATCTCCCACGATGAATTATGTACTACAAACATATCCTAATATAAATTGAAAGCAAGAAACACAGAAAAATATTAACAGACTAAATTGCCAGAAGCCATTATATAAAGAACCAGCTTTTCCACATTTTACATGGGTTCCACTCCAGGAAATAAAGTCCACACTGAAATCCTTAAAAAAAAAAGGGGGGGGTTCTTTTTTCTAATTCCCTGTAGATGAACAGAAGAGCCACCGAAAGATAAGCTACGTCTTTCTTACACATCACAGGACCGAGGAGTAAGTGACCCCGTGCGAAGCACGTCTGGCTTCCTGCCAAGCCGGGTACGACCCCGTCGGGTTAAGGCGGAGGGGATGCGGCGAGCGGAATGAAATCCACCTGCGCGCTGTGTCTGGCGCTGGCTCCGCCCGCACTGCGACAGAATTGGCCCTGCAACCCCTACGTACAGTTTTCCTGCGTATCCCAGCAGCCTCATATGGGAAGGCCGTTTTGAGAAGGGATTTTTCTCTCTTGCCACCTATCTGGACACGGAAGGGGCTGTAGAGACGCTAGGCAACCAGTTCGAGAGTTTTGAGATCCACGGGAGAGGAGTAATCGGACAGATTAGGCTCTCATCTTGTCTTTGTAGAGTCATAGTTTTCTTCCCATGCTTCATGAATCATATCTAGGATCAAGGGAGCAAGACCTACTTGGACCGAATCCTAGTAACACATAATCTGGACCTGACAGCCGTCAGCTGCCCCTGTAGAACCCTCTGTGAGCTACACCACCACCTGCAGGCCGGCCCTTGAAAGTACATGCCTAAGAAAACAATTCCTAGAACTCGGTCCAGCCAGGAGACTGTCTTTACATTATTACGCTTCAAATATTCGTAGTCTACAATAAGGGCCCACATGATGCATTAAACATATTTCTCAGTTTCTGGAATTCATTAGAGAATTTCTCACACATTCATGCTCTTTGGTTTCTTAATAAAAACCGACATTCTGAAAAAGGAAGAAAGATTATTTTGGTTCTCAAATACAAATTCAGCCTTCTAACAAGCTTTGCTTAATTCTTTCGACCTTACCCTAATCTACCCAAACCAGATTCATCCAAACGAATGTCTCCAAAAGTTAGACCTAGGAAGCCTAGCCCTGATAACTCTACCCATGGGCTTCCTTCTCTAGGAAATTGGATTTTGGAAAAGTTTAATCACTCATCCTCCTTGAAAACAGAATCATTCATTATAGAGGCTGGAGTACCTAAATTAGATGCAGACTTCATTTGTATTAGAGTCGTTTTCCTCAAAAACTTTGGAATTACCACTTCGTAGCCAATCCTGGAAGCATAGCGCCATTGAAGGAAGACTATACCTCACTCCCGGAAGTCGTCTTCAGGGAATTCCGGGGACATTCAGTTCTGATCCAGCTGTAAGAGGAATAAAGCCCGAAGGTTCATGAGTGAGTCCCGAGTGTAGGACCTCAACTATCGGGTGACTGGAAAAGCCAGTAACTACGACGGAAAGAACCAGAGGAGAAACAGATTCAGGAGATAAGATCAAGTTGTATTTTTAAAATGTTCAATTTGAAATGCGTGTTACGCATCTAATGGAAATGTCAAGTAGGGGGCAAGATTCTCTAAATCTGGAACTCAAGGGAAATGTCAGGGATGGAGAATGTAGATCTAGGACTTATTGACAGAGAGAGAAATTAAAGCCATGGGACTGGATATGATCTTCTACAGAGTGACTGTTTAAAGGACAGAAGTTTGAACAGTTTCAAAAATCGGGAATAGGGGGAGAAGTCAGTAGGCTAAGAAGAACCCAGTGAGGGATGGGGGAACCGAGATTCAGAATCTGGGTAGCAAAGAGCACAGGGAGGTCGAGTGAGGGAAGGCTGGGAATTGCTCAGGGGATTTGGAGACATGGAGCTCACTGGTGATCCTGAGAATGGTGTGGGTGGAATTATAGGGAAGACGACACGATTGAAGACTGAGGCAAAACTACGAAGTGAAAAAGCGAGAGGTACACGCGCACACACACACACGTGCACCAAAAAATGTCAGTTCTCAAGAGCCACCCCTTCCACAACGCTGAAGGGGCGCAAATATGAGGAAAAGCACCCGAACTGAGAACAAGCAAGTGAGGAGGGGAGTGTAGAGGCAGAAGCTAAAAAACGTCGCGTGTCTTCTTGATTTCTGGGGTGGGGGGCCAGTGGCCGAGGCCTGATGCGGGTGGGGGCTGCAGCGCAGGCAGGCCTTTCATCCGTGCGGCCCATTGGGCCAGAATCCAGGCTGGGCGGTGCGAAGCCTGACCATGCCTAGGTGGGAGCATCTCACGTGTCTCCCTCTCCACCTGGCGTCCTTTCTAACAGACAGGTACTGGGGTGCTGCCGCACCGCCGCGAATCCAGGAACCTCTGCGAGACCCCGGGGCTCTCCCAGCTCAGTCATCGGCGTCGGCTGCAGGGCCGTGTGTTGAAGAAAGGCTTCAGGGAAGCAGGCTGGCAGGAGCTGGTGGGAAGAGACCTCGCTTCTACTTTTACTCAGCAGGCAACCAGAAGATGGCTATAACATATTTCATCATCATATTTACTAATTTTTGCCTTTCCTTCCTATATGATTGGAAAAATTACCCTGGAGTCTAGGGCTTAACTACCACTCAAACCAGGGCCTTCACACTCAACTACACGCCCAGTCTTTTTTTTTTTTTTTTTTTTTTTTTTTTGAGACAGGCTTTCTCTAAATTACAAAGTTTCTCGGGCTTAGCTCACACTTGCGATCCTCCTGCCTCAGCTTCTCGGAGTACCGCGATACACCACCACACTCAGTTACTAAGTGGTTTTTAATTCAGCTTTCTCCTAGGGAGCTTCCTGTAGAGCCCTGGTGGCAAAGCTTTCCGAGCTTTCGACGATGATAACAGCCCGTGGAGGCACAGTGCCACCGGCTCAACACCCACCGCTCTGCTCTCCCGAGTCTGAGGCTTCTGCTGCCGCAGTCCACTCCTCATGGAGCAGGTCCCTCACGTGCCAGAGAGAACGTGGCAAGGGAGTTTAGAAAGATAGAATCATGCAGTCGAAGGGTGTCACTGATTAATGAAAGGAGCAGCACAGGGCGCTCTGAGCAAGACTGTGTCTCCAAGTCTTCCTCCCTCTTCAGCCCTCAGAAAATGTCCCCTAAAGCAACTACACAAACCTTGGTAAAATGAGTGGGAGTGCAAGTGAATTTGCATTTAGAGAAGATGAGGATAAAGAAAGTTGTTTGTGGAAGACCACACGCACCCCAACCTCCTGCCTTTTTGGTTACTACACATGATAACTACATTTACTGTAGCTTACAGATGAATGAATAACACATTTGAATGTATTTTTTACTAGTGAGAATTTTATAGCAAAGCATAAAGAAGTATATTAACATAAAGTGAAAACACATGGTTGTACATAAATATTTTAATTCAGTAAACACTTGGGCCTCGTATTTGAATTGAAGCACGTAAATGTGCATACGTCTAACTAAATATGACTCACAATGAAGATTTATCTTCCTGCACAATACGCGACTCAATTCATGAGGCTGTTTTAGCTTTGTTTTGTTCTTAAAATAACCCTTATACTGAAAGCTGGACACTTAGCCCATCGTGTACCATGATTCCAAGTAGGTCTCAAATTCCCCATTTGCGATTTCCTTTAGAGAGAGCTCTTTCTACAAACAAGCTGCCAAGCACAGTGGCTGACGGGTTCCCTCGGACACGGCCCTGTCAAAGTGGGACCATCCTCCGACAACTGTTCTGATTTACTTGTAACTGAGGATGGTCTCTGATCCAAAACCTAGGGATGTTCTGGGCAGCACGGGTTAAGAATGCTCACCCTGTTTACAAAACACACGAACCGGGGACGCCTTGCTTTATGGTCGGACCGGATCACTCAGTCGCTCTCCTCGTATTCTCCTTGTGCTCGGCTGAGTTTCCGCCGGCCGTTTCAAAGCCCAGACGTGCCCCTCCTCCTCAGTATAGCCAGAGCAGACTGAATTCAGAAAGCAACTTTACAGATCCTCCTCCCTTCCTTTCTTCTTTTTCACCTCCATCCCTCCTTCCTTCCTCCCTTTTGTCCACGCTCATCCCTTCATCCTGGGCCACTGTCACAGTGTGGAGGGACGAAGTCTCCTCTGCTCCAACTTGCTGGATTCCCCGAGCCTCTGCTCCACTGAGCCTTCACGCGGTCTTTGGTTGGGTTAGCGGGTTTCAACGGGACTCTTGCTAAGTTGATTTTACTGAGAATGTGTGATCTCTGAACACCCTTGAGATCTGAGTGCCTTATCTTTAATGCTTCGTGGCCTTCAGCACCAATCTTGTTAGAGTCAGTTCAACAAGAATTCCTCTAGCTTTGCATCTCCTCTCAGACGCTCTGGCATTGGCTAGCAATCTTTAACTGTCCTTGCTCTGAGGATGGGGCTGTCGTTCTCCCTACTGCAGTGCAGGTGAACCCCACGGCAATAATTTTTTTAAAAAAACTGGGAATTGGACCCAGGACCTTTACCTTTGCACTGGGCTCCTTCCCCAGTCATTTTGTTTTGTTTCATTTTGTTTTGTTCGTTTGAGACAGGGTCTCACTAAATTACTAAATTGCCCAGGATGGCCTCAAATTTGGAATCTTCTAGAGTCAGCCTCCCAAAATCCTGGGATTACAAGCCTGTAGCAAACGTGCCTGGCTAATAATCTTGAATAAAGTCTTCCTAGCCATCTTAAAAAGTAGCAGGTGTTTTTTTCTATAATAGCCGCATGAGAAAATCGTGGGGGTCTTGATCAGCAAATAAGCCAGGAGAGGTCTGAGAATCGGCAGCTCCACTCTGCAGGCTGCCTTGTTCTGCCTGCTCCCTGTTTCGGGGTCCTCGAAGCTCGAAGCATAGCACCACACATTACCCTCTCCACTTCCCCTGGGCTTCGGAACACATTTCATGGCAATCACTAATTCTTCACACAGAACTGAGTAAGAACCATTTAATATGATTATCTTCTCCATTAAAGCTGTCATCATAATTAGAGCTGCAGTGAAATGTTTGCCAGGAATTAAAACTTCTGCCAAGAAAAACTTGGGTGTCATTCTAGAAAAATTCTTAGGTGGGGGAGGAGACCGGGACCATCTGTGTGGGGATCCAAAGCTAAATCGCGTTCTGTTAAAGCCCCTTCTTTCCACCGTCAGCCAAGCCCC
>RJWM01032868.1:0-21092 GCA_004363535.1 Dasyprocta punctata | reverse complement strand
TCTCAATGCCAGATCTCTGAGGCAATTCTGAAATAGTCACAGGGCATGCTTTCTCTTCTGTTGGTCAGGGAACAAGAGTAGGCCTCCACTAATGACCCCAACAGTCAGTATAGTGTTTTCCCAGTCAGGGAACCAAGAATATTGCAGAACCAGTACTGAACCTAAAGGAAGACACTCCACACCAAGGGGTTGGAAATCAACTGTTTAGTATGCTGGTGGGCTGGTGGGAACCAGTTCTAAATCACCAACCCTGGAATCAGTTGCAGGTTTAGTTTATATAGGTTTGTAAGCAAGAAGCACAAAATCTTAAAAGCATGGTGGGCTTTTATTGGGTTGGGTTAGTCATCGCCTGTTGCTGAGTAGAAAATTCTTAAAATATGTTAGAAAAACAGAGTATATTTTTAGGTGGGAAGGCACAGACATTGCAGCTAGGCATGGTCAGGTTGACCTGAGTCAGGTTGCCTATGGAAAGCAACTGGACACAGTCACTCAAGGCTGACTGGGTTTAGCAGTCTAGCTACATGATGGGTAAATGAGCATATCTTGTCTCAATATGATATCAGGCTTCTAGGTAGTTTTAAAACTTTAGAAATTTCTGTCACATCTTCTCAATACTGATAGTGATTCTCAAAGGCAGGTTGGATGTTGGGAAAGGATTCTTCTCCAAGTTTGTCTTATCAAGATCTCCCACAGGAAAGAATCCTTCATCCTGTTTCCCACAGAAGGGAAAATTTCTATTCATTTTCTGAAACTCAGGTTTTTGTAAGGATTTTTCTGGATTCTGTATTTTATCATCTTCTTGACCTTAATCAGTAACAAAGAGTTTCCTGATACTACTACTACCTCATTGCTCCCAAGTCCAAGCTTAGAAACTGCTTGGTTCCCTTGCCTCTGTGTACTGCATTTCACAAAAGAAGAAGAAAGAAAAAGCAGCGAGAAGAATGTATAGCCCTAGGCTTTTTTTTTTTTTTTTTTTTTTTTTGCATCTGTATGCTAGTTGCCTCTGAATCCAGGAAGCAGCAAAAGGTAAATAAGCCTTTGCTTTATTCTTTCTTTGTTCTCTGAACTGAGACCTCTGGCTCCCAAGGAGATTTTCTCTTCAGATTAGAATTGGAAAGGTTTTTTCCTCTCTTTGTGTAGATGATTTGAACTGATAATTTGCATCTACAAAAGAACAAAAAAACCTTGACTAGCTACTACTCTTGTGGAAGACACTGGGAAAGTGCCTTATATCATAATCTCTCATTTAGTTTCATGCAGAATAGACCTTGAAAACAAGTGGAAACTCAAATGCAAAATTTTCAGAGCCAAATTTATGCTAATACCATCTCTAGAGCTGTCCATATGATCGATCATGCAGGTTTTATTTCACCAGATTAAAATCAGCACATCCCTCTACTAGAAAGAAATCTAGATAATTTAACAAAAATAAATACACAAGTTTTTAAAAACATGCAAATTAATCTAGAATTACCAAAAAAATTACCCAGTATGGAAAAAAAGTAAAGCAAGACACTAAAAGCTCGATTAAAAATTTCACAGACGTCCCTACTGGTAGAGTTCCTTTATGCAGCACAGGACTTTTAAAAAAATGTGTAACTTTTTTTTTACTGAGCTAAAGAAAGTTGGTGCTTTTTTATTAAACTGAGTAGATTTTCATGAAATAAATAACATACCAAAATATAGAGCAACTGAAATAAAATAGATAAATGGATAATAAAAATGAAAGAAATACAGGCACGAAATCAGAACTAATGGAACAAAGACAAAATCAAAGCTATAATGCCTAAAAAAATTCATATCAAGAGAAAAAAGGTGAAGGATTGCGAGACAACATCATATTGTGGGGAAGGGGATTGTGAACAAAGAGAAGTGTTGTAACATGCTTAGGGAATAGTTTTAAATTCTAAACACAAAGACAGCAGGGACTACAGACTGAATAAGTCAGCAGTCTTCTATTGAAGAATTCATGAGTTTCCCTTATCCCCTTTATCTACCACCTAACTAGGTGCTGCCTTCCCTTACCTGAAAACGCTCCCCTCCCCTCAAGCACGGTCATCAAACACTACAAAGGGAGACTTTTAGACTGTGATATAAGTCAGATAATGACAGAGTTCTGTGGATATCAGGTAAGATTAGGTTTGATTTCATCAGAATAACAGTGTGGGTAGAAATGTCAGTTACAGTTGTATTTAATAAGTTTGATGAAATTTGAAATGCTGGGCTAGACATTCTCTTTCTTGCTGTCATTGTTAGTTAAAGAATATTTATCTTCTGGTGATAATCATTTTGAAAAAACCACCAAGTAGGATAAAAATTCTTCCTGTTGAATATACATGTTTACTGAAATTTTCCAGCAAACTCATCCAGAAATTTTCATGGCAAATAATAGTAAAGTAGTATTTGTGAGAATGAAAATGTGTGATCCCTTTTCTTCCCCATCAGAAAGTTCACAGCTGATACTCTCATAAGAAAAGAGAGATTAACAAAAGAAAATCATAACAGATTTATCTAATTAATCAAAGTGGCACAGGAACCTTCAACAATGAAAACCTAATATCCATGGTAAGTTGTTCATTTTGTGTTTAGATTTGAGGAATAATGAACAGACGTCTAGGCATGTAATTGAACAAAAGGTGTATGATCTAATGGTAACAGACTGGTGAAATCCAGCAAAGCCTATCTGTTCAGAACCTTCTTTGTCTCTGTACCATTCCTTTATCTCATATATAAGGCAGGAGCTTTTCTAGGAAGAAGTTCTTTCAACCTACAATCAGATGAATTAAGTCAGAAAGTTTCTTTAAGATCACCCCCTGTTCACAGAGATGGGGAAATGTTAGAGTAATGCTTCCAGGTTTTATGGCTTGCTTTGTGGGAAGCAATTCTGATACAGAGAAAGATGGGTTCCCAGGAAGTAGATCACAGGTTCTTGTGCACAACAAAGAAAGTGTTGTACATTATACACATGGCAGTTAAAAAAAAATCCAGTTAAATTTATTGAAGTTATCAGTGGAAGGTACACTCAGCCAGTGCATTCATGCCAGCACAAATGCAATAGATGTCATAATGATATAGGAGAACAAAATTCCCAGCCTAATAGATGTCTGGTACGAGTTCCTATTCCCTAAAATCACAGAATGAAGTTTAGGAACAATGGAGGTTAAGAGCAGAATATATTTATTGAGAGAAAGCTTCTGTCTGGAAGTGAAACAGAAGGGGTCCCAAGGGTTGCCAAAGACTGTCTTTTCCAGGGATTTTTATAGAGTAAAACTATGAGGTGAGACAGGTCCAAGGTGGGGAAACATGGGAACTTGCAAGGTGGGCATAAGATGGGAAAGAACTATGGTCAACAAATAAGATTAATTGCTCAGGTAAAATTGGTTAAATTGGGGACAAATGAGGAAGCGAGTCTCGTGGCAAGTGGGCATGCTTATTGGGATGGTGACTCCTGGCTTCCTCAGGGTGACAGAGGCCTATTTAGAATGTGAATTCTTAGTATGTGGGTGTATTTGTTTGATCTTTTGTCTTGAGTCCTGGCCCACAGTTGGAGGTGTCTGTCTCCCCAACATTTCCAAGGTTTCTGGCCTTCTGCCCTGGTTCCTTCAAGGGCCTATCCCTGTCTGACTGCCTATCATATTTCTACCTAACTCAGTTGCCTGTAACAATAAGTAGGCATACAAAAGGCGTGGGGTGGTGGGAAGAACAGGCCAGGAATAAGATGTGCTTTAGAATTTGAAAATGTGCACCTCACCTAGGCTATCTCTCATTGGGTCTTTCAAGACATGATTGACAGGGTGCTGAGTCATCTCAACTGTATCTACTTTGTATGCTCTTTCCCATAATTCAGCCATTTATGATTGAATGCATGACATGTTGCCCATGTGTATGAACTGTTAACACAATCTGAGTGAGGAAAGGTCATTAGGGCAACAAATCTAACATGCATGTGCCATGGTCTGGAACTTTAGCAATTTCCAGGGTCTTTGTTATTCATATTGCTGCTCCCCTTTGACAACAGAGGAGGCTGGCTCTGGGCATTGCCCAAGTTCAGGTGAGTGGAGGGCGAGTGGTTTCATAGCACCAGTTGTACTATCTATATTAGTTCTATTTTCTGTGAACTGGCTTGGTGAAAAGAAATTCTGGTTTCCATGACTGGCCTTGAGAGAGAAAGAGGAGCAGGAGAAAGGTAAAAGAAGATTAGAGAGAGACTTTACTTCTAAGGCTGCTTCTAGGGATTTCCAGTCTCCTTTAATTCAAAGTAATGAGCATGACAAAGTACTGTTACAGGCAACTGAGTTAGATAGAAATATTATAGGCAGTCAGACAGGGCTGCACCCTCAAAGGAATCACTGCAGGAAACCAGATACCCTGCAACTGAGGGGGAGACAGACACCTCCCACTGTGGGCCAGATCTCAAGACAAAAGATCAAACAAATACACCCATACCCCAAGGATAAACATCAGGGATTGATATTCTAAAATAGGTCTGTATCACCCTGAGAAAGGTAAAAGTCACTAGCCCAAACCCCTACAGCCAAAAGCCCTGTTCTGTATTGTCCCCAATCTAATCAATTTTACCTGAGCAATTATACTCATAATCTTACTGGTTGGCCATAGTTCTGTTCCGCCTCATGCCCACCTAGTGAGTTCCCATGTTTTCCCCACCTCGGACCCACCCTACTTTGTGGTTTTGCTCTATAAAAGTCCCTAGAAAAGACAGTCTTTGGCAACTCACTTGGGGCCCCTCTGTCTCTCTCTCAAACAAAAGCTTTCTCTGTCAATAAATGTATTCTGCTCTTAACCTCTGTTGTTCCTAAAACTCGTTCTTCAATTTTTAGAGAACACAAACTCATACCAGACATCTAGTAGGTTGGGAGTTTCTTTCCCCTGTATCAGTACCACACATTGGGATACCATTTTCTAAGCACCAACCATTATAAACTCAAAAGAGAAAAAAGAATGACTGGAGGGCAAAAGGTGTCAGACAAAACTGGAATGAATATGAAAGATGGTGGAGGTACAAAACCAGAGAACACTATCAAATTAATTTAATAGAGGACATCAGACTGGAGTGGTTATAATGTTCTGCATTCCTATGTAAATAAATCAAAACCTAATTTAAATATATTGGTTGAAAATTATTAACACAGAGAAAACCAAAACTTAAATTTAACCAATAAGAAGCCACCAGCGAATTGAAAATCCCTCTGTCTAGGGATACACAATTGGAATGATCCAAATGAGGCTCCTGCTCTGCTTTAACCAAATACTTCCTTGGCTTGCTTCTGTGTTTACCCTATAAAAGCCTTCCCCTTCTATGTCCTCAATCTCCACTCCCCAGTTTATAAATCACTGTTTGTTCAGGCATTTAAGCATTTAATGTGCTTCACTTTGTCTTTTCACAATTGTGAAACTAAAGTGCTGAAAGAGTCAAGAGGAGGAACAAGGGGGTGTGGGTGAGGGTAAGTACCTCCAATAGGGTGTTGAAAAAAAGCAGTTATTCTGTGGTGGGAGCAAAAGATAAAGACAAAAAAAAACTGGGCTAAGATTTAGAGTTTATAGGGTGTGAGAGGGGAAACCAGTCCATGTCTGGAATGTGGCATCCCAACCCACACACCAGACCTGGTGCCCACACCATCTTGGAAAAACACTGGGCTGGGGCAGGGAGCAAATCAGCCTCTCAGTGATAGTCTCAATCACTAAGTAAATCCACAATCAAACTTCATCCCTACCATGAATGGCAAAGTTGAACCACTCCAACCCAGAAACTAAAAGTAACCCAAAATGGAACAAGGCACAATTTCAAAATCATGCATCCCCAGAGCTTCCAGGTACAGAGAGACCAGGAGAGAGAAGGCAATTAAATAGTAACAATAATAATATTAATGATAGTAGTAGTAGTAGTAATAGTAGTAGTACCGTTCAACTTGAGCAAAATCCAGAGGTTAGAGGAAGGAAAGGAGAAAACTAGTTCATGTCTGGGACATGGTACCCCAACTCACCACTCCCAAACCAGACCCATACCCATGCCATTTTGGAAAGGTCTGGGCTAAGGGAGTTAGGCATTCCCTAAGACAGTCTGGACCCACAGTCAAGATATTTCCCCTACTGGGCATGGCAAATTTAGAAAACTCCAATCCGTGGAGTCAAAGAAATTGAAAATAGAAAGGGGTAAAACTTCAAAGTCCCACTTATGCACTCCTGTCCCCAAAGCCAGAGGTCACCAAGACAAGAGGAGAGACAAGCCTTCTCCAATGCAGACAATTTTTTTCATTAAATAATAATAATAAGGTGTTTATTTCTCCCACATAAATTAAGAGTTCTGGATATGTAACATTTCTGACCCATGACTATTGGTAGCCTTCCCATGGAAGAAGGGGACAGTCATGGAGAAGGGGAGAAGTGTTCTTCAGTATTGTGACAAAATCAGAAAACAGTTTGGTGATAGGGCTACCTCTAGAAACCAGAACACAGAAAGAGCATCCTCTTGCCATTTTGGCAGACAGAGCTAAAACAGATAACAAAGACCAAAATCTGGGATTGGCCTTTAGGCAACACAAGAGGTAAGAAAAATTATGAAGGGATGACACCAAGAAGTTCACAATACTTACCCTCAAATTGATCAAGATAATTAGATACACAGAGGTATATGGCAGAGGTGAAAAGACAGGCCCAGAGTTCAAAACAAGGACCTGAGCTAAGAGGTAGAAACAGTCACTCACCAAGGCTTCAGATAAACAATGGTCAACACAGGAACAAATTGTGTGGCTTCCCAAATCCAGATAGTGATGCAAGCAAAGAGGTAGGTATATGGAAGAACTAAGTTCTGGTTGTAACAACTGTGGGAAGGCTTTTATTCTTATTTCTATGACTATTTTGGCAATTGTAGTTATTATAATAATCTTGCTTATTGGTGGATTTGGGCTATTCTGGTTACTTCTTATCATTGTTTCTGGCTTTTCCTTCCTTTTTCTTTCTATTCTCTCTTTCCATTTTTCTTACTCTTCTTTCTTTTGGTTTTTCTTTATTGGCATTGGATGATTATAACACATTAAGTTTCAAGTTTTTTCAGCTAGACTTGTTCCTCCCTTCCTTCCTAATTTTCAACTCTCCCCACCGCTTATAACTGAAAGAATTAAACAAAACTATCAGCAAGCATATTAATGGGCACCAGCAATCACACTCTCTCCTCCAATTTCTAAATATATTCCCACGCCTCTGCATATATACTCGACTACACAAACACTCTCCCAAACCCTCTCTATCCCAACCATTTACACCAGGTATAAAGTAAATCCAACAGAGTTCACCTTCCTATTTTATTTTTATTTTTATCTCTTATGTTCCATATCAAATTCCCTTTACCCTTCCTCTCTACATCCTCATACCTCACTCATCCCACTTCTTATAGGCTGTAATGGATACTGGCCAAGGGATGAAATTATCAAAGCAAGTTTTAATGTGTATGACTGATGTATGCTTAATCCTGTTGACATTATTATAACTAATAGAAATTCTCTCTTTACAACAGAGCGACATGTTCCAATATAATTAAATTTAAAAGCTTGTGAGGGGTGAATAATATCCCTAGGTAAATAAAGTCACAAACGCTTCACTGGAAAACAGGTTCTAAATAAAGAGATCAGCATGTCAGTAATAATCTCTCCATGCTCTAACTGCAACTCCCAGAAACAAATATATATATATATATATATATATATATTGCTGGTATATATATCAATGAAAGACCCTCAAAGTCTCCCTACTCCCTCTCCTAAAGCATATTTAAGGGACATAAATGAAGAGGAAAACAAGCATTAGGTAATGGAGCTATATGAACTGATTAAAGAAGAGCTAAGGAAACTTGGTGAGTTCCAAGAGGACATAATCCCCAAAATAATACAATTAACATACAAAATAAATTGAATCCCAGGGATCCACCTCTCTTGTAGTGTGAAAGAGGAGGATCAAATATACAGAGGCACAGTAGGTGACTCCAGAGGCCTCCAAGGAGAAATGCATCAGAGAGCAATGGAACAGTGAATGCTATGCACTACAACAGCTGGTGAGTGACTCCAGTCCAAGAGTCTGCTGTGTCCCCTGGGGAGAGTGCTGGATGCCATGTTAGAGAGGGGCCAACTGATCCTGGGATTCAGAGCAGCCATGGATTGCTTTACCTCAGGGTGCTCACTGTCAAAATCCCACAGTTACTGGATGAAGGACAACCACAGGAGACATCTAGCTCAGGGAGCCATGGATAGGCCAGAAAGAGACACTGAGAGTGTTGTAGGCTGAATAACTCAGGATATAAACCCACTATCTGAGGCCAGGATCAGCCTGCACTTCTGTGGAGTTGAAAGCACCAGAATTGGCACCCTATCCCTCAGGCTGGCTGGGCTCACCCAGCACAAATCTGGGCTCTGTCTACCTCCTTCACCTACCAGTGACAGTAGAGTCATGCCCTGAATTGGACACTACCACAAAACTGTAGATTCTAGAAGATAACCACAGGTTTGAAACCACAGAGAAATTTCTCCTTTTTGCTTTTGCTTTTTTGTTTGTTTGTTTGCTTTATTTTGATTGTTTGTTTTTATTTTTTCATGAGTGTGAATATTGCTTTGAGTTTGTTTGGTTTTTGTTTGTTTGTTTGTTTTGGTTTGGTCTGGTAGATGGGATCTTACCTTGCAGTTCAGGCTGGCCTTGAGCTCATTTTGTAGCACAGGCTGGTCTCAAACTCACAACAATCCTCTTGCCTCAACCTCCCAAGTGCTGGGATTACAGACATGCACCACCATGTCCAGCTGTTTTTAGTTTTTTGTTTTGTTTTATTTTGTTCATGTTTTTGCTTTTTCCATCTTTCTTTCCCTCTTTCTTCTTCACCAGTTTCTTGGTTCTTGGGTAATCTTCCTTGTTCCTTCAACTTTACCTCTAATCATCTCTTTGTCATATTTTATTTCTCTATTCTTCCCTCTTATCTCTTTTAAATTTTCTCCCCTTAGGGTAAAATCACATTATTGAGTAGATATTTATGGTGTATAATTTTCTGATTTACTTTAGATTTTTTTTTTTTTTTTTTGTCTTTTTGAGACAGAGTCTTGCTATGCAGGTCAGGCTGGCCTTGAGCTCACTTTGTAACCCTGACTGGCCTCAAACTTGCAATGATCCTCCTGCCTCAGACTTATGAGTGCTGGGATTATAGGTATGTGCTACCATGCTCAGCTCTTTAATTTTTTTATATAGCTATAAATCTTGTACCTATGGTTATAAATGGCAAATTAACCATTATCATAGTTTGTCATTTTCTATACTGTGCTTGATGCTATTGTTATTACTGATGGTACTATTGTAGCCAGGGTAAAGCAGTTGCTGTGATCAGTTGTTCTTTCTTGTATGCCAATACCTAGATTGTTTGAGAGTCATAAACAATAATCCAGACCAGTACCAAAGAACTAGGTACTAGGCCAAATAGGCAGCAACGTTTCAACTATAGTAAATAAGAAACAGGATCTTAGGACAGACTCAAAGCTAAAAGCCAACTATGCCTCAAAAACAACTCCAAAATGTAGCCATTTCCTAAAGAGGTCTCAATACTAGTAATAAAGCTACTTACCATAAGCAATTTACAAACACCAATGAAGAAAACAATTTTTAAAAACAGAAAATGAGAAAACACAGAAGCAAGATAAAACCTCAGACCTCCAACTTGCCCAAGGCAAATCCAGGGTACATTGAGATAGAAGAAATCAAGAACTATCCAGATAGCTGAAATGGTAGCAATGGAAATAATAAAGCAGATGAATGAGTCTCTTGACAAAACAATTACACAGATAACTAAAGAGATAATGACCATAATGAAGAACATGGTTAGTAAATCTAGGCCAAATACAGATAAAAAAAAATACGGAGTTAGGGCAGTGACAGAAATTATGAATGCCCAACATAAAAAAGAACTGGATTCCATAAAACAGATTCAAACAGATATCATAAGATTAAAAATTCTATTGAAAATATACACAGCAGAATCAACAAATGTGAAGACAGAATATCAGCTCTAGAAGACAGGTATGTAGTTAATGATCAAATGAAAGACTTCTTAAAAGTAGCAAAGGACTTCAAAATATCAATCCAGGGACCAGGAATATAGCTCAGCAGCACAGCACCTGCCTGACAAGTGCAAGTTTGTGAGTTCAATTCCCAGTATCTCCCCGCTAAAAAATCAATCCAACAGCTGCTAGATGCTGCAAAGAAAAATTACATAAGAAACCAGCACCATGCGCAGGGCACTGCCGAAGTGGAGACAGCCAGATCCAAGCCTCTCTCTGTGAGTCAACACCATCTGCAGACGGCAAAGGGAGAGAACCAGGCCTCACCAGGAGGTGATCCCCCCGTATTGGGGACCTGGCCTAGATCCCCAATCTCCCAAACAAGTGTACAGTGAAGGCATAAATGAATGGGTTAAGTGGTATGATTTTAGGGCTCCAGGAGGATCAAAACCCTCTGCAGAGTTCTTCACTCTGGTGGCTAAGACAGGGGGTATCTCTGGGTGACCCATATTTATTTAGTATTCAAACAGGGAGGGGGTTAGAGTGGAAAATGCAGGAAACTGAACAGAATTTGGGAGTGGTTCAAGAACTTTTGCAAGTAACAGACTACGTTAATTTAGGAGAAGTATCTTAGGAGGTGATCTCCATGTTGCATTTCACTACAGGAGTGAAATGTCTGCAGCTACAGTCTTTATTTAGTTAACTGGAGCCAGGTGTCTTCAGCTGTGACCTTATCTTGCCCTTTGAGATGTCTCTTTGTTCTCAGGTCGGCCATGCCTCAGCCATGCTGCAGCCCTGCATGTGTGTTCAATTTCCAGTTTCAACAGCTCCCAACACCCACCTGGAAACCAGTGCCATGCACGGGTTGCTGCCAGAGTGTAGACAGCCAGACCCAAGCCTCTCTCCAAGTCAGTGCCATTCACAGACTGCAGGAGTAGAAAACCAGGCCTCACCAGAAGGTGATTCCCACCTGGAAACCAACACCATGGGCAGGCCACTGCTGGAGTGGGGACAGCCACACCCAAGCCTCTCTCCATGGTCAGCACCATTTGCAGACTGTGGAGGAAGAGAACCAGACCTCACTAAGGAAGTGATCCCCACCTGGAAACCAGGGCCATGCGTGGGCCACTGCCAGAGTGGGGACAGTCAGACCCAAGCCTGTCTCCATGAGTCAGTGCCATTTGTGGACTGTGGAGGGAGAGAACAAGGCCTCACCTGCAAGTGATCCCCACTGGGAAACCATATCATTTTCATTGTTTTGTTGGGTTGGGTTTTATTCTCTTTTGTTTTGTTTGATTATGTTAAATCTGATGGCAGGGGAAGCTATTTGAAAGATAGCAAGACATATTATGGTATCCATTTTGGATTTACTAGTGGCTTGTTCTGAAGTCCCTTACTGCATTCATTGTTTTGTTTTTAGTGCTTCTATTCTGTTCTATTCTGTTTGATTTTTACTATGTCCAAAGGTATCTGCAGCTATTTTGAAGCAACTAAAGGCATTATGGTAACTATTGTTGATTTCATAAGGTTTTGAAAAAACCTTATACTTGTTTATTTTGGAAAAAGAAAAAAGAAAAATAACATAAGATATTCACAATCAATGAAAAATCATCAGGAGATAGCACAAAGCAAAAAATTTGTTCACAGAATAAAAGAAAACTTTGAAGCATGGAAAAAAATTTGATATAAAGATAAGTGAGACATATAGAACTCCAATTAGCCATGATGGGGGGAAAAATCCCCACTATGCTAAGACATAAAATAGTCAGTATTCCAGAAATTTAACACAAAATATAACAAAATTTATTTTATTTTTTTTATTTAAGAGAAAATAGATACAGAAGATAGGAACAAAAAATCATAAAAGACAGACAAACAACAACAGATCTGATACGATAACATTGTAGGTTTACACACTGAGGTGCTTGAAGTTTGACAGTAGTTACAATATTGCATATCGTTACCTTCATAGGGGTTGGTCATATTGACAGAGATAGACATGTAAGATTTATCAATTCAGGTATATTAACTTTTCTTTTTCAGTAACTATTGTATTTAGCAATACAGTTTTTTTAACTGTCTTATTTATGCATATTTATAAATTTATGTCTTTTTCCTTTTCTCTTCCTTCCTTCCTTTCCCCTTAGAATACCTCTTGTTATTATTGAAATAACTACCCATAACATCAGGTCTAATATAACCAAGTGAAATAGTTCAGAGTGAAACCAATAAAGCATAAAAGAATGGTCATACATAAGAGAAACAAAAAACTAACTGAATAATCCCAGCAAACTGACAGTAAGACTAGGGCATGGTGTTTGTTCTGGAACTTTCAAATCCAGAGATTCAGGCTGAACCTGACATTTGGTCATGGAGATGGGGTCTGAGTTATTTAGTTTATAACACTCTGTGTATCTTGCCAGCCTGCTCATGGTTACCTGACCACGGACATCTCCCATGATTATCCCTCACCCAGTCACTGTGGCAGTGCACACCAGAAGCCTTGAGATCAAGTTGACCCACTGGCCGCTCCCCACAGTGGTGTCTGACCAAGCATCCTTTCCAGGGGATATGGTAAGTGCTTGGCCTGGAATCACTCACCCAGGACCAATTGTCAAGAGAAGGCTGTTCTTTAAAAAGGCCTTCACATAAAAGTGGAAGATATGTCCAACCCAACAGATGATCAAATCTCATTAGAAAAATGTGAGAAACATAAAAAAGGTAATAGTAAAACCCCTAAAAATTAATGCCTCCATAGCAACCAATTCCAATGACATCAAAATAGACAAAAAATCTGACAAAGAACTCAAAAGAATGATTATAAAAATGGCCAACAAACTCAAAAAGGATACAAATAAACAATGGAATAAAAGAAGTTGATGCAAATATGAAAGAATACTTTGATAAAGAATTAGAGATTCTAGCCAGGCTTGGTAGCACACATATGTAATCTCAGCATTGTGGGAGGTAGAACCAAGAAAATCTCAAGTTTGAGCCCAGCCTGGGCAACTTAGTAACTCAGTGAAACCCTCTCTCAAAATAAAAACTAAAAAAGGACTGGGGGTGTAGTTCAGTGTGTTATATCCCTGAATTCAATCCTCTGTAGCGAAAAAAAAAAATCAGAGACTCTAAAGAAAGAAAAGCAAATGAAATGTTGGAAACGAAAAGCTCAATAAGCCAGATAAATTCTGTGAAACACACCATTAACAGGCTTAATTAAGCATAAGACAGAATCAAGTTTTAAAGATAAAACTAACAAATTATTTACTACATTTTGAGATTATATACCTTTGAGTATGAAGAAGGGCAGGCACCAAAATGGCACTTACACTGAATGAGGTCTCAGGTTATATTTGTATGATCAACTGGGTCTTTTAAGGAACATTCTTTCCTTCCTCTGACGTCATTGGTCTTTTTCAAGAAAAATACACTATGTTGTAAATACATTTGTTTACTCTTCAGATGAATGTTTTCTGATCACATTCTTTTGAGACCTTGAGGTCCTGCAACCTATCTTCATAGTCTGGACTTTGTATAGACCTAGCACCTTATCAGCCAGCTAAGAGGAGGTTATTCTCTCTTGAGCTAAAGTTTGAAGCCACAAGCTTACATGAATTTTATGTATAGCTAATGATTAAGAGAGTCAAAGAAAAAGGAAAAAAAAACATATCTTCTTTGTTTTTCAAGTACCTCCCATTTACCTAACTTCAAGTCCATCAATATGCAATTTTCTGCCTAACACTTGAGTGTGGAATATAAGAGTGGCTCAAAATTTAGACTGAACATATGTAAAATCTATTCAGTAAAGTAAGATCAGAAAATTTCCCCAATCTTGAGAATAATATGGATAGAGAAAGCATTTAGATGAGATCAGGTATGTTCAGAGTGATATGGCCATAGACCATACAGAAAGTATTTAGAACTCCAGACATGACCAGAAGGCAAATTCCTCACATATAGTAGTTAAACTGTCATGGCTACAGAGCAAAAAGATGATATTGAAGGCTATGAGAGAAAAATACCAAACCACTTATCAAGGTAAATCTGCCAGAATAATAGCAGATTTCTCAGCAGAAACTCTAAAGGTCAGGAGGGCATGGATTTACATATTTCATGCTCTGAGAGAAAATAGCTGTCAACTTAGTTTATTATATCTAGCAATGTTACCTTTCAGAATTGAAAGAAAAATAAAGACCTTCCAAGGTAAGCAGCAACTAAAGGTACTTACGATCACTAAGCCAACTCAATGAAAGACACTTAAAGGAACACTACAGGGTGGGGGATTTGGCTCAGTGGCACAGTGCCTGCCTGGCAAGTGCTGGTCATGAGTTCCATTCTCAGTACCAAAAATATATATATAATATAAAAAAATAATAAAATAAAGGAACACTGCACAGAGTAAAAGTAGACTAACAAATGAGGATTGGGAAAGAACTGAATACCAAAAAATAGCATTATTTTAAAGAAATCCTGAGAAATATACATAAAGAAATGCTGAGATACATGAAGAAAATATGGGATATATATATAGAATAGAATATATTTAATATCTACTTAATAAAGAGCAATGAAACTCTGTTCTTTGAGGGAAATGAATTGGAGACCATGATGGTAAATGCACAAAATTTCATTTCTGGTGAAATACACAAGATTTAGAAAGTTAAATATCACATGTTTTGTCTCATATGAGGAATCTGGTGGTAGGAGAAAGAGAGATAGAACTATGGATGGAGAGAGAGAGAGAAGACATGAGACTAACAGAGAAGATGAAAGGAGAGGAGATTACTGGGGGTGATCTAAGTATGTTATATGTATGTATGATTATGCCAAACTGAAACCCACTACTCTGTACACTAAATAGGCACTAATAAAAATAATGTACAAAACAAAGACATAAATCAAGATAGTAGGTAAATAGGAGAAATGAACAAAGTGCAATTTACACAGTATTCTTATTTTTCTCAGAGAATGGCAAAATGAGTAACAACAAAAATAAACAACAATGTGGTAGATTTATAGTATTGTTTAGTCCTGCACCATATGAATAAAGCACATTATATTTAAATTTCAATTGATTATTCACAGAGTTGTTAGATAAAGCCATATATAATTTACAGGAAAGTCTCTAGAAAATTTGAATACACAAAAATAAGAGAAGGTACATTTTTTGATCATTAGATGATAAAATTAGGAATAGATTACAAAACAATGTTCCATTATCTGCATTAATGAAAGTGGAAGAAAGCCAGGCATGGTGGCACATGTCTGTAATCCTAGCTCTCAGGAAGACAAAGAAACAAAGGAAAATCAATATAAAGCAGTTATAAATGTGATAGATGCCAATCCAATTATATCAATAATCACTTTAGATGTGAGTGATCTAAACATGGCAATTAAAAAACAGAGTCTTATAGCCAGGTATGGTGGCACAGGACTATAATCCTAGCACTCGGGAGGCTGAGGCAGGAGGATCATGGCAAGTTCAAATCCAGCCTACGTTACACAGTGAGTTCAAGACTACTCTGAATTATAGAGGGAGATTCTGTCTCAAAAAGGAAACAAAGAAACAAACAGAGACTGAGACAGTATATCAGAAAACAAAACTTGAACATGCATTCAAGAAGCCACTTTACATATAGAGATATAGATTGAGGAGATGGAAGATATACCATGCTATTACTAATAAAAAAAAGACAGAGCTACAGATTTGGCTCAGTTGGTAGAACACCTGCCTCATGCTCAGAGCCCTCTGTTCAATTCTGGCACTGCAAAAAATCTAAAAGAAAGTAAAGTGGAGTAGTGTCATTCACAGATAAATCATACTTCAGAATAAAAAGATTTATCAAAGATTTTAAAAAGTGTTACTTAATGACAAAAGGGTTAATTCTCCAAGATGATATGACAATCCTTAATATATAAATATCTAACAACAGAGTTTCAATATATGTGGTGTAAAAATTGAGAGAACTCCAAGGAAAAATAGATAAACTCATTATTAAGTGGATGACTTTAATATCATTCTTCAGGAATTGGTATATCCAGCAGGCATGAAAGCTATCCCAACAAACATATAGGAAAAAGGAACTGGAAAGAAATAGACTACACAGAGAAGTGAAAATCACTTTGAAAACAACAGATAATCTCAAAGACAGAAAAGATACTAAATCTTTGAAATGAGATACTGAAGAAAGATAAAAGGTGAGACTGTCAAATTAGATTTTTAGGAATCAGAGATCTTTTTCTTTTTATAAATAGGATAAAACCAAGAAAAATAAAACAATAAAACCAATCAAAAATAAACCAGCGTAAGTGATACAGGATTCCAAAACCTTAAGAAAACCAACAATAGTTACCACAATGCCTTTTGTTGTTTTCAAAATAGCTGCAGATACTTTCGGACATAGTAAAAATCAAACAGAACAGAAACAATAAAACCAAAACAGTGAATGCAATAAAGGACTTCAAAACAAACCACTAGTAAATTCAAAATGGCTACCATAATGTCTTGTTATCTTTCAAATAGCTGCTCATGCCATCAGATTTAACATAATCAAACAATACAAAAGAGAATAAAACCCAACCCAAAGAAGCAATGCAAATGATACAGTATCCTGGTCGGGATTGCTTCCTGGTGAGGCCTGGATCTCCCCTTCTCCCACAGTCTGCCAATGGTGCAGACTCACAGAGAGAAGTTAGGGTGTGGTTGTCCCCACTCCAGCAGCAGCCGGCACATGGCGCTGGTTTCCAGGTGGGGATCACCTTCTGGTGAGGCCCCTGGTTCTCTCCCTGCACAGTCCATGAATGGTGCAGACTCTCAGAGAGAGGCATGGGTGTGGCTCAGGAATCAGAGATTTTAACCAATTATCAAAATTTACTACTTACTCAAAGGATATAGGTGACCAAAACATGAAAGCAAAACATGCAAAGCTCTAAAATGACCATTGTAGATCCTGGGTCCTTCCTTGCCACTTTAGGACATTCTCTAATTCAAATTTATGCTTCTAAGCACAAGTCAACAGTTACACAAACAGAACTATTTCATTCACACACACAAAAAAATCTTTTTACATTAAGATGATTGCATAGAAGATACTGATGTTTCCAAATGGGCTATTCTTCCCAATATCCATATAGTGCTTTCCAAAACAACCTATACAGACCAGGTAAACTCTAGTTAAAGCATTCCAGGAGTGATATCCTTTCGGCCAGAAGATACTAGTCCATTTGTCTCTGTAATTTACAAGATTTGATTTAACTATGTTTCCCCATTCCCCTGGGATTTCCATATAAGGTAGGATAAGTAACAGATCAACTGCTAACAGTTTCTTCTCAGAGGGCATAAAGGGAAACATTCAGAAATCTGTAAGAAATTAAAAATACAATGGAAGTAAATATTTCAACAGAACTGTTGAAATATAATGCCACAGAAGTCTCCCACAAGGTACATCAAAAGAGGCAGAGTCAAAAACACCAAATAAGAAGTGTTAAAGAGATCAACGTGGCATATTAGCTAAGTAGTAAAACCCGAGAGAGGAAAGAAAATTTTAACACAAGAAAGTGATGCTCAGAGTAACAGTGAAATTTCTCCTAACTAAAGTGATGAGGGTTCCAGCTTATAAGGGACCCCTTAGAAACCAATGCAATGAATGAGAAGGCTCATGTAAAGGCAATGTTGAATACCAGAAATTCAAAGAGGATGTTAAACATGTCCAAAGAATATTGAAGTCATAAATACAAAGAATCAGGAATAAGGCTGGCATCAGATTTCATGGGAAATAATAAAATTTAGAAAACAGTGAGACCACTTCAGAATTTGTACCAGAAATCATTTGCACGCTTAAAATTACACGCATGCAACACTCCCCTGCCTCCCTTCACACACACAGAGGGGGGCAGTGAGGATAGTATCACAGCCCAGAAAATGACACCACAAAGTGTGACATTTTGATGTGTTAAGCTAGAGAAACAGTCTCAAAACCAAGGTCTCTTTGACCTTCTCCCAAACCCCTCTCTTTAGATCCTCTTTCTCTTCCGAAGCACAGAAAGAGGCTTCGTCTAAAGTTCCCTTATTTACCTAAAGATTGGATCTGCCAACACAATTGTCTTCAAATATTTTTACTGAAATTTCATTAACCAAAGAGGATATCACAGAGGAAGAGAATCAAACACCACATCTAGAGCCCACATCCCAGCCATTGTAAGTTCTCTAGGCTAATTTATTTCCTCTGAATGTCATTTACTATTTCTCTAAAATTACACACAGCCCCTCCCTCCCCATTTCCTCTGCTTCTACAAAGACAGAATATGAACTTGATAACCTGTTTTGTTATAAGGGTGTCAACCATGACTCTTTCTGACAAGCAGACAACAGGGCATCTTCTTTTGCACACTGATAATGAAATGAAAACATTTTATAAGCAAAATGCCTGTAATTTTATGTGCCAGGTCTTCTCTCCAAACAAAGAAGCGTGCTAAGGAAAATGAGACATGAAATAACAAAAAACCTGGCACAGAAGAGATATTATGAAAATTCCAAAAATAGTGGTAAAACAAAGTGCTTAAACAACAACTATGAAATGAGACTACAAAACAAGTCATCCAAAATGTAAAAGAGAGAAAGTGGGTGGAGAATCCAGAACAAACATCACAGTGTTGAGACAGAGACCACCAAGAGGACACGGGTGCTGTCCTGGGCTTTAACTCAGTAGCTGTTGCCTGTACTCTCCCCATCCCATCATTGTCCAATCCTATCAACCTCACAGTCTAGATGTATGGTTAAAGCCAAGATAGTCCTCCCAATAATATCTTCAAGACTATATTAGGTGAGAAAATAAAACTATTGGGGATCATCCCAGGGGTACAAAGGACAATTCCCGTGTCTTTAACATGTTACTCATTAAAAACATGATCTGTTGTTTTTTCAGAAGTCATCAGCAACTGAAAGGTAGCTTGGGTAAAACAGTGACTCCTCACTTGTGCCTCCAGATACCCAGTGAGTTAATAAAGTAGAGGAAAGTTTGGCATTTTTGCTTTCATTTTTTATCTGTCTCCTTAATTACCTTATATGTTTGAATCAGATCATTTAGGAAATGTCTTTATAAACTGATAATACAAAGTTTATTAGGCTAAATTTACCTAACCTATCTCATTCTTAAGACTGAACACACCAAAATAAGAGATTTGCAGGGATATTCAACTACCAGATTTTAGACCCAGAATGAATGCCTGGAAGTTTCCAGCCATTGCCCTTAAGTTAGTTGTCTTGGACTCCAACAGAGTCTCCAAATAACTGAGACTGCTCCCAAGTAAAGGCAGTCATTTATTGGGAACACAACTGTCCCTCAAGTCATAAGTATGGATCAAGGGCTGCAAAATCAGGAGTGATATAATGATCAACTAGATCCTAGTACATCATATCACCCTATAAAGCTGGCCCCGGTTTTGTTAATGAGTCAGTATGAGCTCCTTTATCAGAGCTGTGCCCCCTTCAGCTCTTTATTCTAGAGTCCCTTCACATTTTTCCTGACTTTCCAGTTAAAGCTCTCATCTATAAATCCATGCTGTTGCTTCAGCTTTAATTTCCATTGTTGCTGAAGCAAGAACCCATTCTAGACATTCTGTCCTACGGAATGTAAGGGTGAATGGATGAATGGAAAGATGGTGGATGGGTGGGTGGGTGAGTGGATGGATATGGAGACAGTGGGGAGGCTAATTTATATTAACTATTATTTTAAGGGATAAGCTCTGCATTTCAATATGAGTATATTATATATAAATTATACAAGGTATTACATTCACATGGTTCAAGAACTATATAAAAAATCTGTTTCTGTGCATGTTTGCATCCATCCAGGTCACCCTATACATGCACATGCACACATACACATACAATAATTATTTTTATTAGCTTCTTGTATTTTACTTTGGTGTTCCTTAATGTCATATAATGGAAAATTTTATATACTCACTAAATATATATGATATATATGTGGTATACTTATATATTATTTACTTATATGTAAATATATAATTATATATATTTTATATATTTTTGAGGGCTATATACATACAGAGAGAGAGAGAGAGGACCCAGCAGAAGTAAGACAGAGGATAATTCATTTTTAAAAACAAAACTATGGAAGTAATAAAACATTTTTAAAGATTAATATTTGCATGTTGGCATGTTTTGTTTTGCTTGTTGTGTGTTTTTTTTTTAAACAAGGTCTCACTATGTAACCCTTGCTTGCTTCAAGTTCACAATTCTCCTGCCTCAGCTAGGGTAATGGCCAAGTTATCGCCATGCTAAGCTCACATATTCTGTCCTCTAAGACATGTAGAGAAGTTCAAGCTTTTCCTCTGAAAGTTCAATATTTAAGTATGCTGAAATGAACTGCTAATAAGCAGACTAAAATGAAAAAAAGCATGCAAACTCAATCATGTAAACAAAAGTCCTGCAGAAAGTGTGAGACCCAAGAAAAGGGCCAGATGGTTGAAATTTTATACCTTGCATTACACAAAGGAATAGGTGCACACACTACCCAAAGGTGAGAGTATAAACACAAGCCATGGGAGGTGGAGGAGGAAAGCTTCATGCTGATCAGAGGCTGTCTGTCTTATTATGAAGTTTCCTGGGTAGCAGCCCTCAGAAAACCACTGGTGGGAACATCCGGGAACCAGAAGTCAGACCCTCAATCTCTTCTTCCACTGAAAAAAATCTTTTGCAAGCAGGTACAGTGATCTCAGACAGAAATCCTCTGTTTGCTTCCATTGCTTACTTTACCAATGTAGGTAAATGTCAATTTCTTTTTACAAAAGGACAGCATTTCAGAGCCATTCCATTGTCTACAAAAGTCTGCAGTTTCTCTGAAAAATAAATTTAAAATAATGCCCCAAAGTTTGATATGATTTGGATGCTATTTATCCTCCCAAAGCTCTTGTGTGGCGAGTTGGGCCTCAGTGTAGTTGTGGGGTCAATCCAGGGTGGGGCTACCTGAGAGGCTGTTAGGTCGTTGTGGGTGCTTCCCTTGGGAAGGATTAAGTTAGTTCTCA
>RJWM01032867.1:0-21101 GCA_004363535.1 Dasyprocta punctata | reverse complement strand
TGTCTCTGCTGAATTTTATTTATTTATTTATTATTTTTATTTATTTATTTATTTATTTATTTTTGCAGCACTGAGGATTGAACTCACAACCTCACGCCTGTCAAACAGGTGCTTAAGTCACTGAGCCAAACTCCCGGCCCTGGTTTTTTGAGACAGGGTCGCACTGTGTAGCTCAGGCCGGCCTTGCACTCGTGTTGTAGCCCAAGTCGGCCTCAAACTCACAACGCTCCTCCTACCTCAGCCTCCTGAGTGCTGGGATTAAAGACGTGCGCCACCATGTCCGGCTTCTGTTGAATTTTAAATAATCTCTTTAGAGTCTTATCCTGCAGTCTGAATGTTCTGGTTTGTTTTTTAGGTTTACCTTATTATTTTAAATCTTATTACTTATTTATTTTGTGGTTTCATGCTTTTGAACTTCTGATTTCTAAATTATTTCTTAATCTATTTTTGATCACAATATGTAGGTCGATGAATGTCTAATTTTGTGATATTTTTCCTGCTTATTCTTACTCCTAGTAGCTTATTTCCTCTGTGGTTTGACGTGTTGCATTGTTAGATAATTTTTCCTTCTGCCCTGCATCCATGAAAATTGGGTTGGATGTTGATGAGGCTACGTTATGTCAACAAGAAATTGTTAGCCTGTCTTCCTCTTAATGCATATTTCACACACTTCATCCCTTTTTCTTTGTGTTAGACTCTCAGTAATGTCCTTAAAAATTCCTTAGTACTTTCTATTTTCCAGTTTAGTAACTTTTTTCACCTACTTGATCTCTTCTGTGAGACACCTATTGTAAATTAAATGACTATTATTTTTTATTTATAGAAATACATGAATTATGATTCAAATACCTTTGTTCTATTCCCACACTGCTCATTTTGTTTTTATCATTTTAATGCCTTAATTTTTTTTCATTTCAGGAAATATTAGAATAAATTTATTATGCGAGTAATTTATGTATAGTATGTTATATGTGAATGTATTATATATAGTGTATATACTATATATTTACATGCATAAATCTACAAATGAGAAAATTGTTGCTTCATTTTTCAGTGTAATAAATTCTACCCTGTGTATCTTTAAGAACTCGTAAGAAAACATTCAATAATAATTGAAAAATCGCCTTTGCTAGTAGACATAGAAATGCTTTGTCATGTAGAGTTTTGATAAGCATTATAACAGAAAACTGACTTACTTTATAAAAATGCTTCATTCTTTCTTTTCAGATTATGAAGTTCTGTATTTTTCAAAATAAAGATCACACAGTGTTTTGAGACATTCTACACCAGAGTCACAAAAAACAGTTGCTGAGGCGTAAGCTCACACAGGTTTGCGAATTATGTAGATATAGTTATGTATGTGCTTGCAAAAATCTTCTTTGGAAATACACCAAGTCTCTGGACATGTACATGCACAGTGTTGCAGTTCTATATTTAAACAAGGAAAACTGACGGTGTGTTGCATTCTCTTACAAGTAGACAAAGTGCAAAACACAGTTCACCTTCTTTACTAAGAGGAAGGACAATTCACACTTCGGAAGGTGAGAGGGGCTCTGATTGTGAGGAAGGTTGCAGCAGGTCTGAACTTTTACAAGGCCTTAAGACTGTCACAAAATAAGAAAAGCATTATGCTTTTAGAGTTAAAAAAAAAAACACTAGTATGAACTGCATCATCCAGAATAATATTTAGAAAGGATCTCACTGTAATCTGATTAGCTGGCAAATAAAACCAAGTTATTTTTTTTTCTTTTTGAGCATTAACTGGGCTGTATGAAGAACACTTATTCCTTAAAAAGAAAAACATTAGTTCTGGTTTAATTTACAATTTATAATATATAACACTGTATGCTATGGCTATAAAAGATGAGCATACACACTGAATGTACAGGGATGGCTATTTCTATTTTCTTACTGAAAGAAAGGCAACTAAAGGAGAAATTTCTAGAGATCATTCCATGTGAATATTTTAACAAGGTTTTTAGAAGTATTGTTCTGACTACAAACATCATATTTTTATGATATTTGAAATATGACTTCACTTAGGAATGTAAGATTGATATCTCTTGAACTCAGTAGATCAGCACTATTTTAGACAAGAAACATGTTAGCAATTTATATGAACACATTTGATTCACTCGAATTCACCATGAAATCTGACTTTATTATAGTAGCTATAAATGTGATACCAATTTTATGTTGCCTTATGACTTTCCCACTTATACAACTAATGAAATTGATGAAGTCATTTACATGACTAGAAGAGAACCTGAATATGGTATTCTGACAGAAGAAAACCTTTGTAGTGTTGTTCACTAAGATTTTATTTTTGCTGTGGGGGTTACGGTTGAAGTCCTTGATCAAATTGGTTGTTGTTTAAAGCAACCCTATCCCATTGAACTCCATATAGTGATAAGCGTTCCATAGTTACATTGTCCCTAGGGCAGCCACCTGCCATACTTTGTTACTGCACACTAGAAATGTAGTTAGTGTATCTGAGAAGATAAACTTTAAATTTAATTTATTGATATTTAAATTGAATTTAAGTAACCATATGTGACAAAAGATTGCACTACCGGACAGTGCAACTCTGTGGCATTTTAGAATTAATAGTGCAGAAATTCAAACTTCATCAGTTCTGGCAGGGATGCAGTGTTATTGATTACTAAAAACAATTGCAGGAAAGGTGAGAGATTAACACTGGTTGACAGAATTCATGGGAATTGCAAGTTAAAATAAATCAAGGATTTTAAAAGAGGGTGACATCAATAAAGGAGTAAGTATAACATAGTTGAATATTCAATTACTAGAGATACCAATAAAAATGTAATGGAAACTGTATGACCAGTCTCTGTAGTAAAGGAGAAGCTATAACAAGTGATGGATAACCATTTCAAAACCTTCAAGTATGTCGGAAAATAAATCAGACCTGTTGTAGAAACTGTCCCAATTTTATAATTTAAAATGTGATCCAATTTTCTTGGATTTGTGCACATAATTTTAAGGTAGTTTGCAGAAGGGAGTAACTATTTTTATCAGTGGGACAAAGAAAAATATTTTCTATATTTGCATCATCATGCAGAGCGATGCACTAAATAAAACAGTTCCTATCTACAAAGATAACCAAGGGATGCACTTAGCATCTGACGTGGTTTACACTGACGTGATAAGCATCAGGAGACCCTGGAGCAAAGGTAAAGCTGCTTCAAAGTATAACCGTAATAGTACAGGGCACCCAGCTTGGTCAATGAGGTAGTGACTCTCTGACTGTCCCACAATGAGAAATTGGCCAACAAATGCAGATGGTATTATCAGGCTACCATTTCAGAGTTACTAAAACTTTGGCTTATGACATTAGGTTCTGAAATTTTCCCTTCTGGAGACTCTAGTATCCTGAAGAAGACAGTGTAGTCCATTTTGGGAGAAGCCACAAATACTCAGGCTGTCTTTCAAGGTCTGGTGGGTGTGACTGTTTACTGCCTGCTGGATTTTTTGCTGTTAACATTTAAAAGCAAAATATGATTATTTAGCATGTGAAAAAATACCAACTCCACTTTGGTCTTGCTTCTATAAATATGTAGAAGCATATATTTATGTATATTCATTGTAGATTATATATATATACAATTTATAGTATTTTCTTACCTTGATGTCTAATCTGTATCTATAATATACCCTAATAACTGAACATACTTTTAGCTTACATTTGTATATTTTTATCCCTGTAAGGTAAATATGGAGAAGTTTGGATCAACGTAAGAAAGAAAACATTGATCCTGGGTATTTTCCCAGAAAAATCGGAAGTATCATGTCACAGTGATATATGTGCACCCATGTTTATAGCAGCACAATTTGTAATAGCTAAATCTTGGAAACAACCCTAATACCCATCAACCACAGAATGGATGAAAAAGATGTGGCATTTTTACACAATGGAATATTACTTAGCTATAAAAAAGATGATCTTGATGCTTTTATAGGTAAATAGAGGCAACTCGAGACTATACTCATAAGTGAAATAAATCAGACTCACATTTGTAAATATCGTATTGTCTCCCTAGTGTAAAAAATAAATAATAATTAGAAAAGAACTGAAAGAGTAATAAGATCCAAAATGTACAATAGATATTGTAATAAGGAAAGGGAAAGAAAGTGCTCAAAATACATATAACTGTATGTATGAACAAGTATGCAAGATGGATAACTATACTGCTAATTCTGTTAGTTCATTAGAAAGAATAGTTTGTGTTGTCATTGATTGTCTGATTTTTTTATGTCTAGATTTTGTAACTTGAACAACCACTTCTAAGATAACAATATAATATATTAACTAGTAATGATTTCTTACTTTTTTAAATTCTGTATTATTTCTACCTTTTTCTCTGTTTTGCTTTTTAAAAATAATAAAAATTTTAAAAAAGAAAGAAAACATTAAATACAGAAGGATGGTGGGTATAGTTCAGTAGTCAAGTATTTGCCCTGAATTTATCCCTAGCATGGACAGCAGAATAAAGAATGTGGGAAGCAAATAAAAGGCTGTTAGAACAGTTTGAGAAATGATAATGATTTTAACTAGGATGGCATTAATGAAGATTATTAGACTTAGATGGCTTCAAATTGTATTTAGGGTTAAATTAATTAGAGTTAGAGTACAAGAGAAAAGCATTGTCAATGAAAACTTTCTGTCATTTGGAGTGATAAACTAGATAGATAATAGATTTAAATGCTTAAATTAGGAATAATGGAAGAGAAAGGCATGGGGAATAAAATCAGTAGTTTAGTATATGAAACATCCAGGAGGATAAGTAAAGTAGGCTTTTAAAGGTGAAAGAAATGTCAGGATAGAGATTTAAATTTATAATCTACCATTAAAAATGTATCAGAAAGTACAATTGCTCACCAAACATTTGTAGATTTATCCTGGTATTTCTGGGGGAGCAAGAGCAAGCCAGGAACTACATTTCAAGCACCATTGTATCCAAGTGGCAAGAAGATATTAGATCTCACCAAAAGAAGCTCTACAGAAAGTGTGTGACTTTGGATTGAAATGATTAAGACATTGTAGGATCTTTCTTGTAGAGTTTTTTTTCCTATGGCAACAGAATGGAAAAACATCTTTTAATTCATTAGAAAACCCATAAAATAGGTTAGCCTGAATCTCTGAATAAGTATGTAGAAGACTTCCTAACTAGAAATGTTCACACTGGACCATATTGTGAGACAGATGCTAACTTTTATTGAATTAAGTAATTGAAATTAGGGTTTCACATGCTGCAGCGGCTTTCACTACTTTATCACAGACTGAGCAGAAATAGAAACCAAGAACTACATTATTTTACATCAGCTGTCAGAGGAAGTCTCAAAGATAAGAATCAACATTTCCCATACAGATAAAAGTAAAACCAAGAACATGTGATAGCACTGTGGTCAAAGGAAAAGAGCATTTCAGGAGAATAGGACTAATTAATTGGTTTGAAAATTGATAGAGTTCAAGAGAGAATAATACGGTATTTGTTGGGATTGGCAACATAGAAGGCAGCTAATTTTAACAAGATTCAACTATGAGGAAAATGGACAAGCTATGAATGCATGTGAAAAAACAGGTGAGAAAAATATATGCAGTTAAAGCAAGTTGCGTTTTATTTATTCTCAACCTGGAAAAAATTATCTTAGACTTAACAGAAAATCTTAATGTTAAAAAAAATCATAGTGAGAAAGAGGTGGAAGAATTAAGGACCAGATAATAATTGTCAGGATAAGGGCCAAGGTGTTCGATAGAGATAAAGATAGAGGGTTTTACTTTTTCAAGAGAAAAGAACTTTCAACCAGGCATGTTGGTGTACTCCTGTAATCCCAGCCTGGTGCACTCCCTGTAATCTGGAGGCTGAGGCAGGAAGATTGTTGCAAGTTCAAGACCAACCTGGGCTACAAAGTGAGCCCAAGGCCAGCCTGAACCACATAGCAAGACTCTGTCTCAAAAAGACAAAAACAAAAGCAAAAAAAGAAAAGCAGCTTATTTCCATAGTATCAGAACATTTTCCTTATTAACATATGATTTGGTTATGAAAATTTGTTTTACTTTTTCGTTAAATAAAACAATAGAAAAAAGAAAAGGAAACAGGGAGGTAGATCCTTTGCAAGTGGGAAGGGACTCTAAAGACTGAAAGAGGAGAGTAAGGAGAAATAAAAAGAATTATGTTGTATTGTGTCCATACACCACACTCCATGATGAATGTAATCATAATATACTGCAAGAATATATTAATAAAAGTTTAAGCATAAAATGGATTTTTAAAAATAGAAAAATGAGAAACAACAGGTGCAGCAAAATTATATTTGGGGATATGGTGAAAGAAATTTCTTTAATTTCCTTTTCAGAAGTTTCCGGCAAGTTGAGAGCATGAGGGTGAAGCTTGGATCGAATGTCTAAGGATGGTGGGAAGGGAATGGTATAGCTGCTATGTATGGCGGAAGAAAAAGTTGGCTTGAAAAGTGAGACTGAATTTCTGGTACAGTTGGGGCACATTTGAGTTTGATAATTATGAACACTTAGTGAAGTCCTTTTACCCTGCCTTGTACTTGTAGTATTCTTTCACCTAAAGGCATAAATAAAGGAGATAATTTGGCTCATCCCAATTTAAGAGTTTTGCCAGGCAAAGAGAAGTAAAGTGAGACTGTTGGCAATAGGAAATCTAAATGATAGATAGTAGAGTCTAAAAGGATAGGGAGGGAAGTGAAGACAGAAGTCTAACAGACTGGAAGAGAATATGGGAATAAATGAACTAGAAATCACAATGTTGAAGCAAAATCCTAATAGAATTGGTTACATGAGGAAGTTTGTAATAACTGTTGTGATTAATGAGTGGGTTATGTAAATCAGTACTCTGAGAGATCAAGCACCTTCAGGTGGAAAAATAAACATTTTAGGACCTATGTGGAGTGTGTACTAGAGTAGAATGGAAGTGAAAATAATCAGAAAAGAGAAAGCAGAGTAACAATGGGGTAGAAATGGTTCCTACACTCATGGAAGCAGACAAACACCAAGGTTATGTTCAGGAAACACAAAATACTGTAAAAGCCTTGAAGTCTGTGGGTTTTTAAAATGTAGTTTTAATCATTGAGATGTCAAGTATTTCTTTGTCTATATGACTGAAGAAACCATGTATATTTTATTTATTGTTGTCTCTTCAATACCTAATACAATTCCTGATATATAACAGGCTTAATGAATCTTCCAAATGAATAAATGTCAAAATAAATGAAAACGTGAAGTATTGCATGTACGGCATGTTGGGTGTGGTAGACATGTTCTAGGATAGCACTCAAGGAGTTCTGCTTTGGTCTTGACCTATCCTCACCCTGGCCCCTGAAATTTCCTGAAATATGCTGAGCGAGCAACACTCACCAAACCATTCCTTAATTCATATCCTTAGAAACCATGTGAGACAATAATGTCAGTTGCTTTAAACTGACAAATTTGAGCTAATTTGTTACATGGTGTTATGATTTAGGTCTGAATTGTCCTCCAAAGTCTCCTTTTCCAAAGCAGTAATATTCAGAGATGGGGCTTTTGGAAGGTGGTTGGGTCATGATGGTTCTCATTTCTTCCCTGGAATAATACCTTGGCGGATTCATAATCTATTGGCATTCTCAGAAGGTAATGGAAGCTTGGGAAGTGGAGCCTTGGTGAAGGAAGTGGGTCGTTAAAGTGTGCTCTTAGGAAGTGTGCCCTTGGGACCTGTATCTTGTCCCTGGTCCTTTCATCTCTGACTCCCTGTATGTACTTGCTAGCTGCATGAGCTGAGCGATTTTCCCTTATCTCACCCTTCCACCATGATGACTCTACCTCACCACAGGTCTAAAACTGATGGAGTCAGCTAAACGAAGACTGAAATCTTTGTAACTGCAAGCCAACATAAGTCACCTCCCTTCAAGTTGATTTCCTTAGGTATTTTGTTACAGAGATGGAAAGCTGACTAACATAGATGGCTGTAATAACTAATACAGAGAGCAATCTATCTTTATTGAAGATTTCAGAATTTATTCTCTTCTGTACCATGTATTTATACACTCATAACCCATATCTCCTTTCATTCTGATCTTCCTTAGTCTAATATTTGCCCTTTAATAATAAAAATATTGCATGTAAATTTTCTGTTTAATTGTATGTGTCATGGTAAAATTTGGTAAGTTATTGCATAATGACTTATTTTCTCATTTTGTGAGATGTCGTATTGGCTAATAAAGGTATAAAGGACTTACAAACTGGACATATTGATCAATGCACAGCAAGTTATTACCGTATTTGGCACTTTCTTCAAGTTTTTCTCAAAAGCAAAGAGAAGCAGAATAAGTCATAATTGACACAAGTCAGAAAATGCATATTTAGTATAGTTTATATTTGGTTTTCTTCATTCCATTTTAAGATTTACATAATTAAAACCTCAGTGATAAAAAATCCAAAAAAATTATTTTTATGAGGGCTAACTGTAAGAATAATCAACTTTGGATATAATGCAGTTTCTGCTCAAGTTAAAATTGCTTTTGTCCATCACATTGTCTAAAAATTAAGCATTATGTGATAAACCTATCATACTCAGTGATATTTAGAAGTTCATTACATTTTACAGAAAAAAGCAGTTAAGTGAATTAAAGGAATGCTGCTTGCTATTTTTCACCTGAGAATGGCCATTTACGACAGATACAGTAGACAAAAATTTAATAATAAATTTTTGAAAGAGTCTAAATTAATACAGTTTAATGTATTGATAATTTCTCAGATAAATATTTACAAAACAATAGCTATTTTATAAAAATATAATCTTACCATATGGGGCTTCTCTCCATAATCTGAGTAAATTTAGGGACATATAACAACTGAAATTTCAGATAGAATCACTATTTATCCCATCTACTTACACAAAAAAGTGCAGTATTTCCTTTGTATTTTGCCTAACAATAACACATATTAAAAAGTTTTTGGAAACAGCAAGATGAACCTTGTGGAGCTGGAAAGGGGATGTGGGAAAAGGGGGAGAGGGGAGAGAAAAGAGGGAAAGGAAAGAAAAAAGATCAAGATGCGATATGTGTAGGTACCAAAGTCTCACGACGAGTATTAATTATGCATCACAATCATATACTAATAAATGATTTTAAATGGACTACTCTTCATTTATGAAGCTGAGTAAACACTGCAGGATCATTAAAGATTTTTTGCTGAATTTCTCCTATGTATGAAAAGCAGAGTAGATGATCATCTGCATTTTACATGCCATTCATCCACATTATCAACAAAATTTGAAATTATATAGTGTTACCCTATGTTACTGTAATATATTGTAATCTAGCTTACATTTTTTTAAAAAAGAAAAATTAGGTGACATATTATTCTTAGGTTGGATTTAACTCAGAGGCTACTTTTAAGCACAACTAGCATTGTGTCCGCTTAATACTCGTGAGAATCTTGTTGAGGTAAACACTGCTATTTTCATTTTACGATAGATGCAGCCAAGGTTTAGATAAACTGCCTCAGCTCACAGCGAACAAACAAGATAGCTGAAATCCAGATGGATCTCTGTGCCCACAGAAACTTTAGCTGTAATATCCATGTAAGTGCTCTTGAAGAAAAATCATTAACTGACTGGCGTTGTCTGCCAAACCTCACTCTTCCCTTCTGTGCAGGGTGAAAATGGCCCAATTCCAGGCAAAGGCAGTGCTGGCTCCAGTGTGCTCTTTTCTTCATTGGCTTCCTGTAAAATTTAGGCACCATCATCTGAAACAAAGATTGAAGCTTCACCTTGTTAAGTAAGCAATATAAATGGACACAATGGCAGGATAGCACAATTTTTCCTTTTTTTATCTTGTCACGGTTTTATCGACTTCCAGAAATTTCATCTCTCTCCAATTAAACTTTTATAGGAAAATGATATAGAAAAACAGTGATAGTATGCATATGCCAGATATGTAAGACAGGAAAAAGTCTGCCAACATCACACTTGCAGTAAGCTTGCAAGACTGGAAGTGGTGGGGGAAATTAAGCACTAGACACAGAAGCAATGGAATTGTCTTAGGATAATTTTACCGTTGAGGAAAGTCTAGTGATATCATCCCATCTAAAAAATTAAAAGAAGTGAAAAATAAGAAACTCTGTCTTGCAAAAAATATTAATAAAGCAATAAGCTTATTTTTCACAATATAGAGAAAAACAATCATATTTGAATTTACTTCCAAATGATGTAAGAGGAAAGCATAATTACAATGAATAAAATGATTACTAGTAGATTATTAATATAGATACAATTGTAAGACAAGTTTGTTAAATAAAATCAGAACATTATAAAAGTGATGTTACAGAACTGTAAATCATTGTTATGTTGCCATTTAACCTTGTCTACAAAGCATGTGTGCTCAAGAATTTAGAGCTAGTATTAAAGTTGCTTAATACTAATAAATATTAAAAGGGTAAGAAAAATTTTAAATCCTTCAACATATAATAATTGTGATGTATTCGATTGATGGTCTTATACTAATATTTTTCTACAAGTCCTAAGTTAATATTGCCATTCTTTACCACTCAAACCATATCTTACGGTGTATTATATTCATTTGAAGAGATATACATTCTTAGCTTGGAATAATTATCATTTGAAGCATGAGTTTATTGGAGTACAAAAGAAAAATCTGTTTGTGTTTTTTGTGCTTGAGGACAAAGATAATCTAAAAGCAAAGGTGAAAGAAATATTTTAAAATTATTATTAGTTATAATATTTAATCCTGCAGAACAACTTTATAAATTAACTTGGAGAAAAGATTTTCTTGGGAAGGGCTACTTAACCAACTCATAATATAATAGATGATTAGATGGAATTTTCACTATTATCTAAGAAATTTAACTAAAGACCAATAACAAAAACTAAATATTTTGTTTCAAAGAAACTTATCTCAAAACAAAATTAGCCTCTTAATATTTTCTAAGGGACTATAGCTGAGGTACGACTAGCTGGGGAGAGGTGGAAAACCTCAATTCTCTGGCAAGAGCAGTGTTCATGTTGAGAAGAATATGAAAATGATTAGATCATAAGCACTAATCTATCAATGAATTAATTGATGAGTTCATTTACTGATGAATGGGCTGCAAGGAGGTGAGGCCTTATAGGAGAAAGTAGGTTAACTGTTGGTGTGCTTTTGTACATTATCATTCTCTCTCTCTCTCTCTCCTTTCTGGTTGCCATCATCTGAGCAGTTTTTCTCTACCATGTTCTTCTTCTATTATGATTGTGTTTGGAGGTGTGGAAACCCCTGGAACCATGAGCCAAAATATATCTTTTCTCATTTAATTTGTGTAAGGTAGTAGGCATTTTGTCCTAGCAACAGAAAGGTGATTAATACAGACCCTCAATAAACAAATGGATAAACAATGAATTAAGACTGAAGGTGTAACTCAGTGGTAAAGCTTTTGCTTCCCTGCATAAGGCCCTGGATTCAGTCCTTAGGACCATATTAAAAACAAATTATATACATATAAAGGAACACTTCAGTCTTTAAAAGTGGACATTTTGTAGTAAGTGACAACATGGGTGACTCTTAGGACATTATGGTAAGGGAAATAAGCCACTCAAAATCAAGCACCACCTGGTTTTACTTGTAGGAAGAATCTAAAATACTCAAATTTATAGGGTCTAAAAGTAAAATTGTACTCATCAGAGGATGAAAGGAGAGATAAATGCATCATTAATATTAAGTGGCCATAAAGTTATATTTAAGCAAAATGAATAAACTCTAGAGATCTACTATACATCATTGTTCCTATAGCCAACAGGACTTGGTTGTACATTTAAGACATTAATAGTCTTGATCTGATGTTAAGTGCTCTTAACACAATAAAATAAAATTAAATACTACAACATATTGACTTACAATCTATTTAAGAAGAAACAAGAAGTCCGGTTTAGTGGTGCATATCTATAATCCCAGCACTGAAGGACAAGGCAGGAAGATGGCAAATTCAAAGCTCACCTGGGTAACTTTAGCAAGACTCCATGTCAAAATTTTAAAAACAAAAAAGGAGAAGAAAAGAAGGAAGAGAAATAGAAGAAATAGAAGTTAGAGTTACAGAAGTAAGAGGAGGAAGAGGAGGAGAGAGAGAATAGAGAAGGAAGAGGAGAAAGAATCCTATATCCTTTTACTTAGTCCATGCATTCATATTATGTCTGTTTCCCAGCCTGGTAGAAATGATACATTTTTATTCCCTGGGATGATAAAATAGATAATAAAATGCAGTATTCATAGAATAAGAATAGGATAAAAATTTTAAAGTACATTTGGAGAACAAAAAGAGCTATTAAAAATATGGTTGCATAAACAAAAAATTCACTAGGGTACTCCAAAAGAGTTAAGAAAAGTCTCCTGGGAAACAAAAGATAAATAATAAAGAGATAAGAGAGAAAAATAATAGAGAGTCAGACTTGGAGGCCCAATATTCAAATACTGAGAACTCGGAGGAATGAAAAGAAATGAATGGGAGAAATCATCAAAGAAATTGTATTGGGTGATATACTATGTACCCCCAAGTCCTCATATACTTTTGATGGGGCTGAGTCTGCCACTTGTTGTTGATCTGTTGTCTGGCGCAGGGACTGACAATGTGAGTGCTGCACCCTCCCAGGGGTGGAGCCAACATATAGTGTAAGTGAGGTGGGTCTTCCTCTTGCTCGCTTCCACCCTCTCTTGCCAGTGCGCCTGGTGGTTTGCTGCCACCATGAATGGCTGCCCCACCATACCACCCTGCCTTGGAGCCAACTAAGTGTGGACTAAAACTCCTGAGAAACTGTAAGAAATAAAGCTTTCCTTGCCTAGTTTTGGGCATCAGGTATTTTATCTCAGCAGCAAGGGAAAAGTAATTAAGACAGAAATGTTGCAAAATTATCTCACAGACTGAAGAACAACTATACGAATTGTGAGATCTTACCGACTGCTGGGAAAGAGAAAACAAAGGGAGGGAATATAGAATCTGAATAGCTTTGGAAGTCTTATCAGCATCATTAACAATCATAAGAAAATAGAGCAATGCTTTCAAAATTGTTTCTGATTTAGAATTCAACATCCGGTTAAAATCAATTCAAGACAAGAGGGGATATTTTAATAGCGAAACTACTCAAACAAGTGAAGGTAGCCTGCTGGTCGCATATGCCTGTAATCCTAGTGCTCTGGGGGACTCAGGAAGGAAGACTGCAAATTCAAGTGCATCTTGGGCAGTTTAGCCACCCTATTTCAAGAAAACTGAAAAGGGCTGGGGATGTTAAAAAATAAAAATAAAAAGCAAAGTTTTGACAGAGCTATCTTTCCTTCCAGAAACTTTATGGAATAATTAGGGTTTTTGTTTGATTGTTTGTTTTGGTTTTTTTTTTTTTTAATATGTTGTCTTGTTTTGGTTTTGGTTTTGGGTTTTTTTTTCCTGTTTCCAGCTTCATGGAGTTACCCACACATTGGCTTGACCCTTTTTTCCATTTTCAAAGCCTGTAACAGCTGATTCAGTCTCACACCACATATATCCCACTTGCTTTTCCACTTCTACCACTTTTAAATTCCTGTGAGTACCTAAACCTGCTCAAATAATCCAGGACCACCTGCCAAATTCAAAGTCAGCAAATTAGCAACCTTAATTACATCTGTAATCTTAACCCTTGTTATATAACATAACGAATTCACCAATTCAAGAGGTTAGGATGTGGAAATATTTGGGGATGATTTTCCCACTCAAGATACCTAGAAATAAGATACACAGCTCAAAAGGTAGCTAGAGTTCAGCCTCCTTTGTAGGTCATCACCCAGGTTGTCACTGGTTACCTGCCTGCTAACCAGCCAGGTACAGACCAAAGGTAACAGGCTTTCAGAGGGAAAGATGGAGACAACTCTGGGTCATGTGCATCAGAAAACTCTAATGGAGAAGAGCACACATATTCACCCAACCCTCAAGAATTTGACTTTGAATACCACCAAAAGGCATAACCAGTCAATCAGTGATGGTTAGAGAAGAGGAAAAACTAAAGAAGATTGTGTCATCATGCAAACAAGTGGGGGGACATCTGATGCCTTCCTTGAACTCTCCAACCTGTTCAAAGCAGAGGAGAGTCAGGGCTCTTACAAAATTTAGGAAATTATGTGAGAAGAATAGATAACCAAGGCACTTGTGTCTGTCTTTAGGGATGGAGAGCAGACAGGGGATGAAAATTTTAATTCATGTGTAAATTTGATTGGAATAAATTATAATGGATGAAGTAGTCTGGAAAATGTGCTGACTCTGACCAAGACACAATAAAGAGTGAGAACATGAGTGTACGCCATATTGAAGATACTTAGTGGAAAAAAACTCTTTCATATTTTACCTCTATAAAGGTATATTCTTTGATAACTTGTTACAAATACATAAAAATCTATGATGCACAGATTAACAAAAGGAGCGTGACGGCCCTCTGTTGAGCTGAAGGATGATGTTCTTTCCTCATTCATTCTTGTTTCCAAAATAGGGCTTTTAAAAACTGTATTCTGACTGCAGAGGAAAAATATTTTCAAGTTAAAAATGGTAAAAAAAAAAAAGTCTTTTTTTCATTTTTCATTTTATTTAATGACACAAGGACTGGTGTCATTAAATACAGGCAGATGAGAACCCATGTCTTCATGATATTCAAATACAACTGCATTCAACATTTTTCTGTATGCAGGTAAAAAAAAGAAAAAAAATCAAAGAAGTATTTTGTTTTTGTGAAATATGCACTGTTTGTTTGGCTGTCATTTTCAGTCCCTTCACCCTTACTTTTTCACTGCCTTCATCTTCCTACAGACACCTTCAGATCGTCTCAAAGATCGATGGAGGATATGGCTTAACATACTGTGAACCATTCCAGCTCTGACAATGAATAATTTATGTGTTTTTCCTTGAAAGACTTTAGAATAACTTTTAACATTCAAAACCCAAGAAAAGATGGCAAAACAATCATCTAACCATTGTGCAATCAGAAAACAGCATATTCTATTTCAGGCTTCTTTATGCCATCTCTCTCTCTCTCTCTCTCCCTTCTATCCTCTCTCTCTTTCCCACTCCTTCTGTCTTTTTCAGACAGAAACTCACTATATAGTGCAAGCTAGCTTTGAACTCACTTCTGTAGCTCAGGCTGGCCTCAAACTCATGGCAATCTTCCTGCCTCAGCTTTCAGAGTTCTGGAATCTCTGCTGTGCTCCACCATGTCCAACTCACTTTAAAAAAAATATAGTTATTGCTATATTACTATTTATATTTGTTTCTCCTCTTCTTCCAGACACACTAGAAAGCCAGCACTTTCTTTTGCAGAATTATAGAAACACATATCAGGGAGATACCAAAAGTACAGATTGCTGGTCAACCACAGCCACTGTTGTGGATTGTTGATCAACCACAGCCAAGGCAGCTAGAGTCAGAATTCAACTCACTATAGCTTTTAATTGAACAATAAATAAATGTCAATCCAATTTCCTTGTTACTGCTATGAAAACCTAGTCCATCCTGACTAGGTTTGCCGATTTGACCTTTCAGAGGCATACTTTCATATTATTGAAGATGTGTGATTGGTTTCATTTATTTATTTTTTTTATTTAAGAGAAAATGGACACAGAAGAGAGAAACAAAAAGCAAAAAAGACCAACAACAATAAATCCAATGTGATAACATTATAGGTTTACACAATGAGATGATTGAAATTTGACAGTAGTTGAAATATTATGTATCATTACCTTCAAAGGGGTTGTTCAGATTAACAGATATAGACATGTAAAATTGATCTAACCATGAGTATTAATTGTTCTTTTTCAATAGCTAATGCATTTAGTAATACAGTCATTTTAACTGTCCTATGTATACCTATTTATAAATTTATGTCTTTTACCTTTTCCCTTCCTTCCTTCCTCCTTTCGCCTTAGAATACCTCTTGTTGTCTTTAAAATAACTGCCCATATCACCAGGCCTGATATAATCAAACAAAATAGTTCAGAATAAAACCAATAAAAAATAAAAGAACAGTCACAGAAAAGAGAAACAGAAAGCTAAAGGGACCAACAAATAACAACAGCATATCCGATACTGTAATATTATAGGTTTACAAACTGAGATGATTGGAATTTGACAGTGGTTGTAACATTGTATATCGTTACCTTCAAAGGGGTTGCTCAGATTGACAGATATAGACATTCTGTGTGATTGGTTTCAACTTTTAATTTTCCAACTAGTAACCATTAGTGATAAATAAATAAACAAATACTTCATTGAAATATACAGCTGGTGGGAAACTTGTCATTTCAGTCTGAACTGCAGGTGCTCACAGATAATATGGTGACAACTGAGTAGTGCAGCTTAGAAAAGATGAATCCCTATAGCAGCCTAAGTTGCAGATGTCTTTATGAACAGGTATTACTTTCCAGAGTAAAGGGAAGTTGAGTTTTAACTCCAACACCACTGCTACCACTTCTTTGACCCTGAGTAATATTAAACTCTTTAAGACTTTTAAAGGTGCCTGCAAAATAAGGACGTAATACAGATTTCATTTGTGCGATTTGTGGGTGATTGATATAAACATGCAAAACTATTTGGTAGGCATTTGGAAGGAAATAAAGAATAAATGTTATTATTATTTCCTATTTAACCAACAAGATTTTGAAATTAATCAGATTCTGGAAGCCTTAGGAAAGAAAACAAAGGTCCTGATATTGCCCATATGAGTGTCCTTTGGACACGAGCAACGTGGTGAGGGATCTCAAAGGACGCAAGCTGTGAAGGATCAGAGACCAGTTATCTGGACAGCCCGCCTGCACTCTTCATCTCGTTCTCAGGCTTCGAGCTTTGCTTTCAAGAGCTTGGCTTATTTTCATGTCCATAATTTTTAAAATTTTTTTTCAGCATACTTTATGGGTTTTTAAAGCTACTCTTCTTTGGCCACCTCTGAGTCTTGTGGCCTTGTGAATCCTGTGTTTTTATATATTAGCTTTCCCTTTTATTAATTTCTACATATTCTTATTAACCTAGTTCTACTTTTGCTTTCAGTCTTATTAACAAGCTTTCAAGACTTCATCCTATTATCTCCATAAACAAAATTCTTATATCATATGTTGTCTCTGTTTAAGTTAATTTTTCTTTTTGTTTGCTATAGTTCTAACATTTTACTACTTTATTATAAGGATCTTAGAAGTCTTTTTCTCGTAATATTTTAGCACGTTTGTGTAATCTACCACTTTGTATATTTTATTCCTTAATTCTTACCCTTGCTATCTATCAAGTTCTGGCTCTGCTCTCAGGAGTTCTAACTTCATACTAATAGGTTCTTTTAAAAGATTTGTCCACCTGCTATGAGAAGTAGAATTCATCTTTGGGTGTAGATTGGTTTTTGTATAAAACATTTTTAAAGGCCTTTTGGTGTATAAATGGCCATGGCTATGGATTACTCTGGAAAGGAGAGCTTGAAACTATTTGTACTAAATGAACTATGATTAAGATGTTCTCCAATTTTTAGTTTTCTTGTGAGCAGAGATTACATTTTCCCCCACTGTGCATTCGAGTATAGTACAAACAAGTGCTTTAAGAAATCAGTAGAATGAATGACTTGCAACAACAAATTGTGTTAATCTTGAAGCTAGGAAAGTAAGCATCAAGTTGAATACCCTCCTTGTAAAACTTCACAGAACATTCAATGATAACTAACACTGTGTTCCCGTTTTCATCTCTGCAATTAGTTTCCTTAACAGTCTCAAGTCTTGCATGAATTTTACGACCTCTACTGCCTATGGTATGATTTTTTTCTGCTAATATTGGAAGGAATTCCAGGATATTCTTGTTTGAATATGAAAGAAAGGGGTGTCTAATAAAGTTGAAACCCTTAAAATCATTTGGCTTTCATGTATCTTTTTGTTTACTCTCAAGTCCATAGTGTCAGCCATAAGGCAGGGTTTTGGAGTGAACCTATACCATCCAACCATCTTTGGGGAGCTGTATCTCTTTCTGCTCAACACCCCTATGTCAATTTCCCAAAATTTTTCAGGGATTATGTTCCAAAATATCTCTACTTGGATAACTGACTAGAGACACAGCCAGAAATCCTTCTCAGATGAACAATAATCTTTGTCAGGTAGGCAGTATATTTGAATTTCTGGAAGGGTGCTTAATTTCTCATGTCACACATTGTTTTCACTAAGATATTTAACATTGGTTCAGCTTTGTAAAATATACTATATTAGGAAAGTAAAGCACAAGATTCAGCCATACAAAGAACCTGACCTGCGCTGGGCTGTTGAATCTTCTAAGAGTCCTGAAGCAGAGGTGATACAGATTCCTCCTTAAGTATATGCAATATGGTATCCCATTATCTAGGTTCACACTTAAGACTGTCTTTACAATTTATAGGAGTATTGGACACATTGTTCTACCTGTTTCCACTGAGTTTACATATGAAAGATTTCTATGATAGGTGAACAATCATATGGAATTTCCTTACATTTTACACCTAACAAGTACTACATAAATTTCACTATCCTTACTACTGTGATAGAAGGAGATGCAGTAGAATGTCAGTAACTCATTTCTGGAAATTTGGTTTGCACCAGTTTTTTTAAATTATATATTTTCTTTTTGCGTATGACCTTTCTTATGAGAGTAATGAGAGAACCCCACCTTCTACAGCTCTCTACAGTTTCCGTTCCTATTTTTAGGAATAGGAGGAGTTATTTAGAAATAATGTAGGAAAAGTGCATTCCTGGGGAAAATAGCCACTGTTGAATGTTGAAGTTTTGCAAAATTCAGAAATAGAGTTTCTTTGACTACTGATTAAGCACTGAATATAAGACAGGTACATTGATTATATGAAGAGATAATAGAGGAAATTAGATCCAATTTAGGAGTTAGTAGTAGATTTGGTAACTGAATAGATGGAAATGATGGAGGGAACCAGTCAGAAGAGACCTTTCAAATTATGTGGACTACAGAAAGCATAAATTTTGGAGCAATGAAGAGATTTTAGTCTCAGGTACACCACACACACAAACCCATTAGAATCTAAAGTTTTTAATTTTTCAAGACCACTATTCATGGAATGAGAAAGACAGGTACGTAATTTTAGTGATTTGAAGAGATACCGGGAAACGGAAAAGTAGAGATAATTATTACAGTTTGTTTTTACAAGAAAATTGTGGCTAATTTTTTTCCCAACCTGTGGGTTGTCTTTTCACTCTGTTGATAGTTTCTCTTGCTGTGCAGAAGCTTTTTAATAAGATGAGATTCCAGTTGTTGTTTCTTTGCAGTATTTCCTATGTCATCTGAGTTTTGTTCATGAAGTCTCTGCCTACATTTATGTCTTCAAGATTTCTACCTATTTTCTCTTCAAGCAGATTTAGTGTTTCTGTTTTAATATTTAGATTTTTGATCATTTTGATTTTAGTCTAGTGCATGGTGATAGATATGGGCCTAGTTTTAGTCTTCAGCAGGTGGAAAACTGGTTTTTCAAGCACCAATTATTGAAGAGCATATCTGTTCCACTGATCCTGAGGTCTATACTTTTTTTGTTGTTGGTTTTCTTTTTTCTTTTTCTTTTGACAGTAACAAGCATGCTGATTTTATCACAGTAGCTTTGTAATATACTTTCAAGTGAGGGTTGTGATGTTCCTGCCTTGCCTTTGTTGCCAAGAATTGTTTTTGCTATTCTATAACTCTTCTGATTCCAAATGAATTTTAAGTAGTGTTTTTTCTAGTACTGCAAGGTATACTAATGGTATTTTAATTGAGACTACATTAAATCTGTGTAACAACTTTGGGAGTATGGCCATTTTCACTACGTTGGTTCTTCCTACCCATGAGCAGGGAATATCTTTCCACTTCCTGATACCTTCTCTGATCTCCTTTTTTTAGAGTACTGTAATTTCCAATGTATAGATCTTTTACTTCCTTTGTTTAGATTGATTCTTAAGTATTTCATTTTTTTAGATGCTATCATGAAGAGTGTGGTTTCCTTAATTTCTTTGTTAGTGAATTTGTTGTTTGGTTATAGGAATATAATTGATTTCTGAGTGTTACCTTTGTATCCAGTTACACTACTGAGTTTGGTTGCTAAAACTACAAGTCTTTTGGTAGAGTTTTGGGGTCTTCTATGTAGAGTATCATGTAATGATAATTTAACTTGTTTCCTGTCTAGAACATATAAATAATTGAAAAATATTGGACCCTTCAAATCCCAAGGCCCAATCCAAAAATAGGAATCTAAGGTGAATACACACTTCTCAGATAAAGAAATACAAACAGCAAGTAAATATATGAAAAGATGTTTGACATCATTGGTCATTTGAGAGAAAATCGAAACAACACTGAAATTTCATCTCACTTCGGGATGAATGACTATCATTAAGAAATCAACCAATAGCAAATTCTAAAGGGGCTGTTAGGGAAAAGAACCTTCCTCCACTGTTGGTGGGAGTGTAGACTGGTGCACTCACACTGAAAATCAGTGTGGAGAATCCTCAAAAAACCAGGACTAGAGGTCTCATTTGATCTAACTATTCTTCTTCTGAATATCTTCTCAGAAGAACTGAAAACATCATTTCACAGAGATATATGTGTGCCCATGTTTATAACAGCACAATTTGTATTAGCTAAATCTTGGAAATGACCCAGATGCCCCTCAACAGAGGAATGGATGAAAAAGATGTGGTCTTTTTATACGATGGAGTACTACTCAGCCTCAAGGAAGGATAAACAGGAAACTTTGGTAGGTAAATGGATGCAGCTTGAGACCATATACATAAGTGAAATAAATCAGACTTGCATGTGCAAACACTGTATTAGCTGCCTGGTGTGAGAAACCAAAAAAGTAAACTAGGGTGGGGGAAGGGGAAAAGGAAGGAAGAGAAAAGGAAGAAATTACACAAGACAGTTATATGACTAGTTTCTCCTAGTTCATTGAAAAGAAAATTTTGTTTCAGTATCATTTGGAGAGATTTTTATGCCCATATCTTGTGCTCTGAGTAACTGAAAATTACAATTTGCAGTGTAATAGCTATTGTTAGTCTCCCATTATTTTGTTGTAAAACTTTGTTTTATT